>JAQBSW010002897.1:0-93634 GCA_029291075.1 Eudiplozoon nipponicum
TAGAAAAAATTAAATTCAAATAGGATCAGAAGGATAAACCAAAGTCAGCGTGAAAGGAAGGTATAATCCCATGTGGACATGTGCTTCGTGTTTACTGAAGACTCGTCAGTAGGAGCCGGTATTACGCCCTATGCCCGCCATATACTTGGATGAGGAATGTAGGAAGATTGAACGGTACAATCTTCTCTACGAATGTGTAAATCTGCAGTATTGAAGAAAAATTCGTATAAAGTCATCGACAATTTGTTAGCAATATGTTTAACTACCAAAGGTCATTCTTTATCTCCTATCTAAATGATAAAACATTTTGACATTGTCTGAATCAGTAATAGAAAATTGTCACATTAGTGAAGTGCAATAACGTATACGCACACGAACACACACACACACACACACACACACACGGATTAAAAGACTAAGCACAGTCACATACAAATACAAAAGGAAATAAAGTGCAATAATCGTATTTTTCTTTTATTCTAGTTCTAAGTACCAATTTCCTACTACGGCACTTGAACAAACATGGTACTTATCGCTCTCAAAAGCAAGTACGCGTCTGTGTGTACACATGGTTCTGTCCAGACTGGTTTACATCGTAACTCTTATCAAACAAATGGCAGCGCATATAAGTACATTACTTTAAGAGAAAAGGTATGATCATCATCCTTGTTGTGTGTGACAAATTTTATTTTGACGACGTATATATATATATATATATATATATATATATATATATATAACGTATGTATAGATGAAGGTAGTGACAGCATTGGTGACAAGGTGATGCCTCATTGAAACCTGGACAGGATATTTATAATTCAGTATTAAATAGAGAACATATGATAAAAAACCGTATTTGCAGATAGGAGAATTTGAAATCCCAATGTTAAATATTATTTCAAAATGAAGAGGAAATGGTTAGAGAGATTATTTCTCTATGCGACGCAGTACAGTTGTAAAAAATTACAGAAACAGGACGATAATTCTGAAATCAAGAGAGGCAGTTAATTTAAACACTAAAGCGGACACAATTCATGTTTGCGTGTACGTTTTAACTGTGTTGTACACATCTGCTTTATAATAAATATATATATGTGCTTCTTAGTTAAAGTTAAAAATGCATAATAATGGCTGAAATACAAAGTGTACATAAAATTAAGTGCCGTGAGACGTCACTTCCACATCGAGAGATAAATCATTATGGTTCTCTCAGATGCAGGTACATCGAGGCATTTGAAAGAACAAGATTTTACATGTGGTACATTGGAAATAACCAAATTTCATAAAAGGTTTCACAAGCTATGCCGTTCAACTTTGACACATGTAACTAAGAAAATTTTATGACAATTAACCGAGACTGCAATAGAAACATAGAACCTACAACTTGACAATTTGGAAAACCTGATCTCAGAGTCGGAACCTCGCGTCAGTATGCTTTACCCATGCCTGCTTCTTACGTTCAAGAGAGCAATCAATCGCCCGGTTATGAGTGCAGTTTACGGAGAGAAAAAGGGGCTCCACAAAGATTACTCGATACTAAACAAACATCCAACGCATTTGCAGAGAAACCCAATGCGTCCATTTTCAACTATACGAGTTTTAACCCTATCAGAAAATCATAAAGAGGTCTTATCCTACTGATGAGTCGCCAGTAAGCACGAAACGAAATTGCATGAGATTATACTTTCCGTTCATGCTGCCTTTGGTTTATCCTTCTGGTCACAACTGAACTAATTTGTTACTAGGTTCGCAAAACCTAATACATACTTGCATATATATTAGTTCTTCGCAACAAACAGTATTTAACTGTAATATTGTTTTATATTGCCGAAAGATATAAACAGACGGCAGAGATATGAACAAATTCTGCACTGAAGAGTCTTTTAAACAAAGATTAATTTCGTCCACGTTTCAACGCTGAATTGCGGCGCAACAACCAAATTAGAGTAATGAAACCAAACAAAGTCTCAGGTGTCGTTCTGAGTATAAATCAATATTAATTAAATGAGCAATGCTATGAAAGGTGAACAAAAAATCCAATCATGTCAAGTAAATAAAGACAGATTGAAAACTACCGAGGCTTCAATATGGCTTGCGATCAAACTTTCGCTTACGCAAACATGAAACACAAACAACGGCAAAAATGTAACGCTTCCGTAACTAACCAAAAGACAAGGTGTGTCAGTATACCAATTAAAGGGGACACATTACCTGAAATATTAACTCCAAGAATTAAAAGAGCAGTGACCTCTCGGGAACCTAATACACAATTGACGTTTTTTTATAATACAAAGCGCCTGCTGAATTGAAATGTAAATGATAAGTTCCTCGCAAACATTGTTGATTTGCACACATGCCATAGATGCTCAGTAAGTTTAAATAAGACGAATTATCCGATTACTAAGGAAGTGAATTTACGAACATTTTTAACTGCGCAGAGCTGGCATAGGAGAGGACGCTTCCACAATATCTGAAAATAACGTTTATAAAAATCACACCCCAAATCAGGCAGATTTCCAAGTGCTCCTTCAAAGCTAAAAACGAAAAATAATTACGCATAGCTGAGGCTGTTTTATGCAACATTATTTATCGCCAGCTAAACAAACAAGAGAAGTTAGTACAAATTTAAAATATAAACTGGCAATAATTTTTGCGTGTGCGAGTATGTATGTACGTTTCCCAGCGTATACGTTTTCAGCTTCCTGTTTGTCGTGTATTATGTGCGTTTAATCAACTTAGCTCGTCGGTTTTCAAAATAGTGACTGTATAACATACCAGATTTTACATTCGAGGTGAGTTCTGGAAAAAAATCTAAAATTGTATTTTTTAGCCGTGTTGTACACATCTGCTTTATAATAAATGCATGCAACAACGTCAATGGGAGAACACCCCCACGGCACCTACCTGCTAGGTTCTTGTGCAAATGCTTGTTGCCAGTATGAAGCATTCTTTACGCGTGCAATGTTAGAGATCATTTAGTATTAACAGAAGAACAAACGAAAATATCGATTTTTACAATCATTTCATTAGAATAAACAATGATGATTCTCTGCAATTTAATCTGAAATAAATATCCGGATTAACCGATTTGAATGCAAAGCATAAAAGAAGGAATATTCGCCAGCACAGCACAAAATCAGGTTCTACTTGGTGGACGATAGCTACGTTGGCTCAATGGCGTTATCATGTGATGTTGTATGGCAGCGATCGTAGTGCATGAAGACCAGGTGTCATATAGAACTAATCGGCCCAATGCACGCCATATAGGAGATAAGTAGGCGACCTACTATGTTTTGATTCCAGAAGATGTTAATTATAGACAAATTTTAAATCAGGCTAATAGAGCCGACTAAGAAACCAAATTTGCACTGGTAGAGAAATAGATCCTACTTCAATTTGTCTACGACGGTGAATTTGATGTCTGGATTCGCTTCATTGGCATTCTACATGATTTCGACGGGGTCTGCTGTGTATGGGATTAACATTTGTAGAGCATATACATAACTTTATAAAGTATGCACTGGTCAGATATTCGCGCGTGAGGCTTCTATTGCTCAAGGTGGTGAATTTATGCATCCATTAGAGACATTATAATGCAGTTATACAACGCTGTACCATTAAACTGTCGGAAATAGGTACCGTCAAATGCAAATAACACGTTTATGTACATGCTACTGTGAGGTCTACGAGGTCATTAAATTTTATAAGAAAGTATTGAAACTCGTTAATAATTAGGTCGCAACATTCGATGAATAACAATATTAAGTACTACAACTAACAAAGCGAACATCTGATTAATTCTCAAACCATAAATACAACAATAATCAAATCTCAAACACCACACACACACACACATATATATATATATATATATATATATATAATCTGCATAGACAAGATAGACTAATCTATCCCCAGGGTCAACTTAGACACCAGCATCTTCAATGTATGGAATAATATGGTCCATGATGACATTTATCATAAAATTGCTTTTAGTGAAGTTTCCATAATTCGTTGTTAATACTAACGTGACCAGAAGTGTTTGTGCTTTGAACACATAATGTTTGTAAATTTAGTGGTTATACCACTTTTCGACAAAAAATTGAACGAAACATTGTCGCCCACTGAGCCAAATTCATACAAATAGATTTTGTAACTAGTAGTTATAGATGGTGTGGTTGCATCCAGGACTGTCGCTCGTTTTAGACTCGAACCATTGACTTACCCGTTGCAAGTTGCACTTAAATTCTGCGGCAAAATGAAAGAGTATAAACCTAAAATAGATGCAAGCACATTCGAACGGTCATCTTTTCAACAAAAATATGAATATATTCTAAAATTATAGTGTATTTGTATGTAAAGTGAAAATTTGAACTTACTGTGGACGCACATAAGATCTGCTATTCACAATTCAGATTCTATTTTGTGGTTTTATAAGCTCTCGTAGAGTTATTTGTTGGGTCTCCGAAAAATCTATGGAGACTCTCGAAACCATACGCCAAATTCATACAAGCCGGACCAATTATAATACTCGTAGCCATAAGACGTCAAATGAAATAGTCTAATAGCCGATCTTGAATTCTGTTGAACCAGCAGAGCCAAAGAGATGGGAGAAGCGTTCGCATTACGTAATAGCCTTAATTTGTTTCAACTTACTCGTGCAATGTGTCCGAGACAGTTAAAAGAGAGTGTAACTAGAAATGATAGTAGCAAAAATCTAATACTGGATAAAATGCGTTGTTTTGAAGAGTGTGTTGAACACTGCAAAGACCAGTTTTCATGGGCACTTACAATAGTCGCGAACCCGGAAAGTATGCCTGTATCACCAAAGATGATCACTAATTAAGAACAACTATCAGAGTTAAAAACGCGGAACACAATCTTATCCTGTAAATACCGCAAGGTGCATGTTCAGGTGATTTGCTTCAGGCCCTATCCATGATTATATTTGAAAACGTTTTTTACCAGATGCACAACACACAATACGCAATTTCATATATATTAGTTCTCCGCAACAAACAGTATCTAACTGTTATATATTTAATTGAATGATGTCATGATTACCTTTAAGTAGTGCGGACTGATATCGATCAAGGCCAGAGTGTATGGATCTGCTTGAGTAACAGGTGTTCAGAACTAGGTGTAAATCTCGATTTTGGTGATTTTTAGTATAATTATTATAATCAAGGTTGCGATCTTGATATAAGCACCTGGCCCATTTATTACTTACATATGTCATTATAAACTAAGAATTGTATAGTGTAGAAAAGGCAATGCATCCAGTAGACCGGTTTCGTCCTTATTAGGAAATCATTACCGCCTGCGCAACCAATGTCCGTTTAATTATACAAATGTTCATTCCAATACCACTTCTCGTGAGCTCAAGCTAAAGCAAAAATAGACTAACCGTGACACATTAGTTATTGTATAACTGAAAATTGTATGGAGTGTAGTGTGCGGCAGGGTGGCTCAGTGGCTATAGCACCAGATTCCGAAGCAGACGTGCCCAGGTTCGTGCCCTGTCCGCGGCAAATTCTGGCCAGTACATGAAGAGTTACCAATAAGGACGAAACCTGTCTACTGGATGAATTATCTTTTCTACATTATACAATTCTTAGTTTATACTGACATATGTGAGTAATTCATGGGTGAAGTGCTTATATCATGATCGAAACCTTGATTATACTAGTTGTTATCACCGCCCGCGCAACCAATGTTCGTTTAATTATATGAACTTTAGTATACCTTGAAAACCATTGTATTGGTAACGTGTATCAGGTTCTGACACAATAGCCATAGCGTTGGCAACCTTTAAAGGCTAGGTATACACTACTTTTAGTGAGTTGGCTTTGAAGTCGCATTGCCGAAGACTTAATATGAAGTTAGTTCTACTACCGCAGGTATACACATTTTTCTATGAGATTGTACCGTGCAATTTTCCCACATTCCTCACCTAAATATATAGTGGGCATAGAGAATAATTCCGGCTCCTACTGATAAGTCGTCATTAAGCAAGAAATGAATGTGCACATCAATTGAAAGCCTTTTCTACACTATACAATACTTAATTTATGACAATTGTATGTACATAATGGGACCAGTGTTTATATAGATATCGCATCCTTGGTATAAATAACGAATTGTAATTACCGCCTGCGCAACCAAAGGTCATTTTTGTATATGACTGTTCAATTCAATAGCACGTCACCAGTTCGCGTGGTGTCTGTTCTATAATGACATATTGCGTGAGGTTAGTTGTAACTTTACTTCTAAATTTGTGCGATCAAGGCTTCACATGAAGGAAAAGCTATGCAAGAAACATTAGTTAGTATATAATTGCAAATTGAATTAAGTATGCGGCAGTGTGGCTCTGTGGTTAGATTCCGGAAGAGACGTGCCCAGTTACATTCACTGTACGTGATTAGTTCCAAATAAGAACGTAACTGTTCACTGGATGAATTTGCGTTTTTTATACTATACAATGCTTGCTTTATACTGACAACTTTATGTAGATAATGGGACAGGTGTTTATATCAACCATGATTTAAATTAATTATCTATATTATTTAAGGATTTGAGGCGTTGAATAAACTTTTTCGTACTGTATGGAATAAGAAGACTGTGCGTGTTCCTCAAAGCGAAGTGGGCCATTATTCCCATGCCGAAAAAGCGATCAAATTTCGTGCGATATCCATCGTGGAATATTAGGATTGTACCGTCCTATTATCCCACATTCTTCGACCAAATATATAGTGGTTAAAGGGCGTAATACAGGCTCCTACTGATGAGTCGCCAGTAAGCACGAAACGAATGTGCATGAGATTATACTTTCCGTTCATGCTGCCTTTGGTTTATCCTTCTGCTCACAACTGAACTAAATTGTTACTAGGTTCGCAACACCTAATACATACTTACAATTTCAGTGGCCAAATACTTAATAAATCTTTAGCAAAAGTTGAACTTGCAGAGACAAAAAGGATAAATTTCGTGCGAATTTTGATAATAAATTGTTTTTAAGAAAAATACCAGCGAAATGTTTGAGTGCTTAACATCATAAATACATCTAGTTACATAAAACCGTCGTGGTTTACATTTGATGAAGTCGGTGAGAAAAAATATATATATATATATATATATATATATATATATTCTTATAATTAGGAAAACACAAATAACAAAGTGGATAAAGGCCATTTATTTCGTGAATACTAATCATCTCTTATACAATCACACATATTTATTATTCACGAAATAAATGGCCTTTATCCACTTTGTTATTAGTGTTTCCTAATTATAAGAATACTGTTAAATTAAAAGACATGGAAATTATAAAGATATATATATATATATATATGATTAAGCCCCAATAATGACTAAACTAGTCTACTCGATTAATTGCCTTTTATACTTTAACCAATATTGAATTAATAATGAAATATATATCAAAAAAATCTTGTATAAGCGTCAATTTAATATCATTTCCCCGGATGGCATGGTGTCAGTTCCATAATGACAGATGCGAGATGCCAATTTAGAAATGCCAATTAGGCTAACCAAAATATAGGTCTGTAAATGACTTAAAATGGTATAATGTGCGGCAGAGGTAGCGCAGTGTTATTAATGCCAGAGTGAGAAGCGGATGTGCCTCGATCTGAGCCTCCGTGGGAGCAAATTTTGAAAAGTATTTGACAAGTTCCCACTAGGAACGAAATTTGTCTACTTGATTAATTGCCTTTGTTACTTTAAGAAATGCTTAGTTTATCTCGAGGACACAGATAACATCAAAGTCCAGCCATAAACTTTAAATCAAATATATATATATATATATATATATATATATATATATATATCATATATAATAAACAAATAAAAATATGTGCAAATGCAGTACTGGGTAACAAATCCATACATTTGGAGATAGAGGAACACTACATCTGGTCTAGGTGAAGTTTAATAAATTATTAACAAAGCTCTGCCTAAAAGAACTCTACCTTTGTTAATTTGATTTACTACTTCATCAGCTGAGCTGCAGGAATATTCGCATACATTAAAAGATTGCTGATTACATTGGTCGGAGCATTGTATTGGACCATTTATACAACCCTCTACCGGGATATCTATAGAAAATTACTAGCACCGTAGAAGAAACGGCAGCAATTTAAAAACGGGCACAGTCATGTGCTGCAAAATGGTCTAAATTTTCTCGAAACACTCAAATCTTTAGATATTTGTAGAAATCTAGTGTAAAACAATTACAGAGCAGAAGCCTGGCGAACGTTACCTCATTAGCATGTGCTGGATAAAATCTGTTTATATCAATAGCTTCCAAATTGATAAACATGCTCGCACACCTCGCCTTAATTAATATTCAAAATCGTCCTGCTGATATGTCGCAATTTTTGCATGACAAGCTTTGGCTAGTCATATGTGAATGCGCAACACAAATCTTAATTTACACACACTGTCTGCTGCACCTGCCTGTGTTCTAAAATTCACCGCGCGGAAAACCCAGTTCCCAGTTCGTGTAAGTGTTTATATACAATTATCTGAATTGTTATTTCAAATATAGACAATTAGATGTGCGTATGAACAAAAGATTGAAATTTCTATTCATTAAGTATGTTTCGGTCGATTTCTGTAGTAATGCATATGCGATACTGTTGACATGACTCCTGACTGCAAGCAAATTTGAGGAACACACAGCTGTCACTGTTTTGAGCCTCTCCAGCAGATCTGAATTGTAAAGACAAATTGTCCACTAAGAGATAGACCATGATCTCTAAAACGAATTTCCACTTAAGCCACGATTATTGCGCAATAACTACTCGTGACACCGAGACGTTCATATTTCTATTCTCAATGAAATGCAAGCAAAACAATTCCGCGTTGATAAATATTAAAGAAGAAAAAAGAACTAAACAAAATGCTTATTGAATTATTTTATAAATCTAGATCTATATTTCAGTAAAAATAGTATAAGGCAACCAATGTTCGTAGCAATTATTTCATAGGGTATTTTAGTAGAAAGTGTAGCTTTTTTAAATAATTAGAATAAATGCAAAAAAGTTGATGAATTGAATGTGTAGACAAAACAGCATAAATTGTGCAGTTGAAATAAAATTACTAGACAGTTTTACTTTGCAGACTTCTACTCGGGGGAAGGGATTACTTAATTAAGAAAATAGTACTTAACCACTTCAACAAGCTCACCGTACCAACAAAACAACAGTTATCCAGACGAAACTGCACTAAATATACGTGGGATAAACGAATAATTTTCCAAAACTTGCGGACTTGGAAATCACAGACTAAACAAAAATCCGTCGGTAAGGCAACAGTATGTAATTTCTTACTGTTATTATACTAATTAAATAAATAGGATTGCTGCTTATATCAAACCCGTAAACATGATTAAAATAATTCTCATCACTCAAACAATTGTCCATTTAGCATTCTAGTCGATTTTAATCAAACTCTATCACAGTTTCTAATAAAAATTTTAAAAACAGTTTTGTGTGATTTTTCGAATTCACAAAACTGAAATCGACAGAAATAATGAAGCTTTACCAGAGGCAAGAACGAATGCTAATCATTTGAAAACAACAGAACATGAATGTAGTCCTTCTTATGTCCCAGGTTTTGCTGCGCGGTTAAGTTGTACATATTTACAGCAAAGAATAATATTGTATGGCTATGCGGAAGCCAAACATCCGTAGCAAAATGCCTATGTACTTTTACCTACCGTTTAATTATACCGGTTTTGCTTGCCGATATTTCGGTAGCAATTAACACATAAACTGTTCCAAGACAGCTCACATATGATAATAAGACAAAATTGTAAATCAGATACTCCAGTAATCGAGAATCGGCCAGATAAATCTGCAAAAAACAGTCAAGAAACACCTGGACAACTGTACTAGTAAACTAAAATATCTACACTCAAAATTAAACATGTAAAGTGTTAACTTACATTGAGTTTGCATAAAAATATCTTAACATTGCACGTAACAACTCCATGAGTAACTTCAATCAATCACTTTTTTCAGACATATCAGCTCGTATTCAAACGCCAAATACTTTTATAATTAGCATTCCCAATAGTGCAAAACCCAGATTAACTGAGTGAAACATAAATTGTGACACGATAAATAAATATTTCAAAATCAAAATAGCGATAAATCCAGTGCCCACTTTTATGCTTTTTCAAAATTAAAGTTGGTGGTTCCGTCAGCCATAATCGTGAGTTTGACCTAAATAGGCGCATGAACCAACAAACGCCAAATTGGCACAAAATGCCAAAAAGGTTAGCTTGTCTTCATTTTACTGACTATATGAACAAGGTGTACTCAAGCAATCATTGTAAAATTCTTTAAATCAAGTTTGCGAGCTTAAAGTAAACACCAACCCCATTGTATTTAACCAGTCGAAAAAAATAACAAAACTACCGCCAGTTGTTATGTTGTTCGACGACTGGTTAAATCCAATGGGATTGGTGTTTACTTCAAGCTCACAAACTTGATTTAAAGAATTGTTATCAAATACATATCATTTCTAAAAATCAAACTGACAAATACATCGGTACCGATTTTAGTGAACCAAAACTACCATATTTTATATGCTTTAATTCTCGGATTATTGGTTTATCCAACTAAAATAGAGGATTCATTGGCCGTTACTAAAACTAGTAGTTCAAAAAACCTTATTTTAAAAGAACCGCCAGTCAATAGTCCGTGATATCGATCTTACAGATCAACTCGTCACTGATAGCAATGACTACCAAGAAGTTCATAATAATAGGTACGCGGGTTAATAATCAATTTGTTTACCATTACGAAACCGAAGCTATATTCAAAAGTATAACTTGAACAGCATAACCACGATCGTCTTGAATGTGAACTTCACTTCTGCGAAGTGCGAAACCGGCTGAATCCTCACTGACAGTCGTAACTTCTAATGAATAATTTTCCAATGAGATCAACACTATGGTCTAGTAGACTGTTATTTTCCTAATTCGTGTGTGTGTGTTCTTTCAGCTATTCTGATCCACCAACAATCCGGTATAAAACAAGAATAAAGCCAAAAGCACTACTTGATTTACTCCCAACTATACAGTACACCAGTAGAGCGCTGCGCGGCGGATCCAGTTCATGGATTAGCATTATTCCAAAAAGTATTTCAAAAAAGCAGCCCGACATACAATTTTTAAACTGAATGAAAAAGAAAATAAGGTATAGAAAAAGACGCACCAAACGTTTTTCGTAATGTTCACTTTAATGCAATACACTCCAGCATGTAAGTACCCTAACGAGAGAAGAAAGCAATGAGCGTAGAGACAATTAAAATACTACATGTGCTCTTCTCCGAAACTATAGCTGTCAACACAAACAAAGTTTACGCTGAGTAAACATACGACCTAGCTAGTACAAGTGGACTAAAAGGAACATGCTCAAAACCAATCACTTAATTGTTAAGCCCTATGCAAATAAAATTATTAAATTTTGCATACCTATACTAATAAGAGAAAAGAACTTGTATATAAGCACGAATTAAGATAACTATTATGGACATTATGCAAAATGTTAAAAACCCCACAAGAACACTCATATTTATATAGCTTAAAAAGAAAGCGACATAACAACCAGAATCTTCCAAGATAAGCGTAGAAACAGCTTAGCTTAACATAAATCAATATCATCAACTACAGCAACAAAAAACACGTCCACAAAATGTCCAATGGAATAAAGAGAGTAAGTCTGGTGATGCAAATCTGGTCAAAAACTGATGAAATAAGAGCTAATAAAGAACAACATTTGATAGAGGTCTGCATAAGAAGAAAGAGCAATAATACACGAAGAAAGTCAGATGGGCAAATACAGAAGAAATTTGTACCAAGCCAGTGTTTGGAACAGATCTGAAAACACGAGATGTTACTTTAGCCCACCTAATAAAAATGAAATTCGACAATCAAAGTTACCCAAAAATAGTGTTATGAAACAAACAAAGGCAAAAATAATTTAACAAATAGGAAAACGTGTACACACAAAATTACACTGAATGCCTCTAGAAAGTTAGCAACGTGATGTCAACAAAAACTTTCATACAAAACTTTACGCAACAATGTTTTAAATCGCGAATTGCCGATGAATTTTTAATTTACTTTGGCTGTATATTCGTTTTTCGTTTCATGGTCAAGAGAATATCTATCCCCAAGTTTCAGAAAGACGTGCATGCAGAAAAGACCAATAAGTTAAACAAATTAAACAAAACTGTAGTCTTTTAATTCAGGTAGTTTAAAAAACGGATTATTTTAAATAAAAAGTAATAACTTCAGCCATAATTAACTCTCTCTCTCTGTGTATGTATGTATGTGTGTGAACTTGTATATTTACTTGCAAACACATTTTTACGTTGTACGGGTAAACATACATGCTTGCCTAAAGCGCCTAATCACCGATACGCACAGAATAGGGCCTGGGACCAGAAAACTCATCTTTCTCATCCCACCATAAAGATCAGTAAAGGCAAAACAGGTAAGCAGATGAGATGCATTGTGTTTTGCTCTGTCAATGGAGCATAAATCGGTAACAACGACACAATACTTTGCCTAAGATCTCTATTCTACACACATAAGTTTGTAGTGAACACATACAGACGTTATAAACCTTCAGTATACCATTACAATACTTAAGCGAATAAAAACCCGCACGCACACGAACAGATGAGCATACATACCGGTGTTAATCTTTAGTTGGTAGGATTCATTTTGGCATTACGTAAATTAAAACAAAAGTCGTTGTCCTAACGAATCGGTCTCAGCGGCACGCATATTGCCTTGAAAAGAAAGGATAGAGTATCTTAGAAACGCCAACTAACCAGCAGAAAAGGTTATATTGCCACTATCCGCCAAACGGCTATCAGCATCGCCATCAATGTGCTACACACACGCGAATGTGTGCACGTGTGGTTCAATTTATTGGCCGATAAACGAAGACAAAGCCCGCGCAGTTAGGCGAAATATCATATTTATAAAGGAAAAATCGGCAAACCAAAACGGTAACACTGCTTGCGCAAAGAATAGACGAAATAATTATACGAAAATTAACATTAGGACTGGCATTATCAATGAAATACATAAATTAGATATAAAGTGCGATTAAACTTGATTTCACACGTTTACGAAACATTTAGCGAAAGAATAAAAAACTTCTAATATGAAGTGGCCACAAAATTAGCAGACTATATACGTCTAATCATGAACCAAGTGTAGTGCAAAAAAATATTAGATAACAAGACAATTTAAAAGGTGTAAACATCGTAGACAAATATTAACAATCTCATAGACATCTGATAGTAAGGCAGCCGCGAAATTTGGATCTAATCAAGACCAAGACTAACGCAGACACAAACCAACTAGCATGGGTGAAAGTGTTCGGTTAAGGGCGCTTCATCAAAGTGCAATAGACATTAAAAAATCATCATTGTGGTAACAATAATAAGAACAATGATATTAATGTTTCTAATTTTTTTAAATGATAATAAAAGTGCGTCTATTCCTTCCGCAAATCGCTGTGAAAAGGTTGTTTCTTCCTTTATTTCCGCGCGACAATTTCTCAAATGGACCAAAAACGAAAAGCCCAAAAACATAGACACCTATAATAAAATTTAAATGGTTCAAATTTCAATGAACACCTGTATCAATTAAATGTTTCACTTTAAATATATATATATATATATATATATATATATATATTTCCAGACAGCTACTAGCTTGCAAGTGAATTAATTTTAAAATCCAACAAATTATGCTACGTTCGATTTCAAGGTACAATATCAAGGAAAGACAAGCATACTGCTTCGTTATCGAATGCATTATTTTTGCAAACGTTCATGTTTATCTGAAAAAACGAACGAAATGGTTCGCAAATCACTCTCTCCTAAAAAGACTGCAACCTATTTAGCCCATGATCAACAAAACAACCTTTAAAAGATGAATCTCGTTGTGCAGTGCTGTCCTCCTTTTGGCCTCAATTGATGGGTTCTTATTTGTCCCTTCTTTTTAAGCCTTCCATTAGCCGATTGTCTGAAAATGACGTTGGAACAAGATTTTCCATTGTACTTTTACCTAATTTTCGAGACCGAATTTCCAGTCTCATCTTCAGGGTTGACACAATACGCACAGGAATAAAACACAACATTTGCCACAAGTTGTGTTTTATTCCTGTGCGTATTGTGTCAACCCTGAAGATGAGACTGGAAATTCGGTCTCGAAAATTAGATAAAAGAACAATGGTAAATCTTGTTTCTACGTCATTTTCAGACAATCAACTAATGGAAGGCTTAAAAAGAAGGGACAAGTAAGAACCCATCAATTGAGGCCAAAAATTACATCACCTGAAAATGATGAAAATTCAAGATTTTACCGACTTCAGAGTGCTATCAATTGTCCCGCACAAGAGAAATGCGGTCAAATCCAATACAACCTTTAGTCATCACATTTCAAGAAAAATTACATTCCTGGAAGTCACAGTAAAAGTTTTTGAGGCGGTGCAACATGGACCTCGGACAAACTCGATTCTGCAAAATTCCACAACAGAGTTCTTTTGAAAGAAATACTATATATATATATATTCCAGTTATTAGCAAAATACCTCACCGGTAAATATCAGTGGAGCAGGTAACACAAGGCAGACAAATAATGCGCTTGGTCTAAGAATTCCTTGGACTACCGCGAAAAACACCACTACTCCCACACTTAATGGGTTCACGTAACTTAGAATCAAGACCAAACATCTTTCAGTTTACGACATTTTAGCAAACAAGAATAAGCAACTTTCAATTAAACTAAAGAAATGGTGCTGCCACATAGCAGAACAATTTACAATCATTTGAATACCTTACAGAAATGAAGGGATCAAATGTATATTTTTCGTCAATAACCACACTAGCCAACAATTGAATAAAACGAATTAAAATGCAAACAGAATAGGACAGTTAGCAACCTGGTTTGTCCAAAGTAAACTTCAAATTAATGTAGGTTAACCACATTGAATTACGCAATTGACAAATTGGTGATAAAATTTTTTTGCTAAATTATAAAAGCGCACCAAGCATACATCTAGAAGATATTATCACACCCAGCCAACGACTACACCTCAAGCGACTCATATGTATCAGCGTAACTAAAGAAAGCTAAATGCTCTACAAAATCATAAATCACCAAGTCATATCTGAGCATGAAAAACAGTTATCAAAATTCCGAATCATTCTCTTACACATTACGATAAACAGTGAAAAAGACGGCCAGATTAATGTGCCAGAGATATGGAAACATACGTCTTCCGTATTGGCCAATTTGATTATTATTATTACATACAATACACACACACATATTATATATGAAAAATATATATATATATATATATATATATATATGTATATATATAATATATATATAATCAAATTGTATTATATTGTATTATATAAAATTTTTCAGTACAAACTACGAATTGCATAATATAACAAAAATAATTCATCAAGTAAACCAATTTCGTCCTTATAGAATATTCAGCAAGTACCTGCTAAAAATGTCTCGACCAGGGCTCAAATCAAGACTTGTTTGTTTCACTTTTGGAACTCATCAATTGCGCCGCTTAAGTCGTACACTGATTGCAATTTTTAGTTATATACCAATTTACGTATTATGTACAAGTCTTTGGCCAGCTGAAATTTTGGATCGAAAGCAATGCCAAATAGGTTCCACCTAAAGGTAAGACAAGAAAAAGCATATATCGCAATAAAACTGAACACTGTATATAGTGCTCGGCTTGGCTGGCGCAACAGATGAGCTGTAAAACTCCGAAGCAGCTACGCCTCGGTTCGAGTTCAGTTCGTGACAATTCTCGCAAGTCATTCATGTCATTTTTTAAACATTTCCTCTGCGTTAAAACAACCTAGGTTAGTTGATTTTCGAATGGTCAATCAGTAAATCTCGAGAAGAATTATGGATTGATTTAGTGTATCATATCTCTTCATTCACAAAAAGAACAGTATTAAAAAGTTTTGTGATTGTTAAAGAACAGTATTGACACAAAAAAATATTTTCAAATAGATGGAACAAAATCAATCGGCGCAAATATCTTTCAATTTACCTGATAAGCGCAGTAAAGCCGAAACGAGTCTATTTGAATAAACTGAAAAAATATTGACAGACTTTTCTTCCAATATAATATATAGCGAGACGACTTACAATTTAAAAAATCAAACCTAACTAAGATGTAACCGCGGTAATAAAACTAACTAAACCCTAGAACAAAATTAAGCGTCTCATGTTTCTTTATAATAGGCCATTATTCCTTCCTTCCAAAGTCTGCAACACCTGGCAAAGTATCGAAATGAAACCGAAACAAATATGACATGAAAATGGCAGCAAAAAACGCATCGATTCCACTATATGACCTCCGCATATACCAAAATAATCGGAATTTTGTCAACAAAATGCCAGAACAAACGACAAACAATACTAGAGCGATTTGACCAGTGGTGATATATTTAACTCGGAACCTTTAGTTAGTTAAACAATTGATAATTTGAGATAGCAGAATGTTCGAACTATAAATTATGTTAAAAGACGATCAAGTGACGTAATATCCCACAACGAGCAAGCAACTGTTCACAAGGAACGTTTTCAATCGACCATAACTAACTGATTCATATTTTGAGTCCTCTACAAACAGACGCTTATTTATGACGAATCATCCATCTACACCAAGGCTGAATAAATAATTGAGCAAGAAATTCTTTCTCGAAAGGTTTAAACAAGGATAGCATTTTCCAAAGCTACCACTATATAACAGGACAGTTAAACTCGATTGTAACAAGCCGGCAGACTGCAAAAAGCGTATTTGTTACTTTAAAGCAAACAAATTCAGTAAATTATTAGCCAAAACATTAATTACCATCAATAAGACATATAAGTCAATGTGAAACTTCATATGAGACTTTTCACATAGATTTCCTCAACAGTCAAGGTCGCACAAAACTAGTTCAAGAAGACAGACACAGATTGATAAAAAGAATCAAACCAAGATATGTATGAAACAAAAAGATAAGGAAGATATATATATATATATATATATATATATATATATATATATATATATAATTACGAGCTCTTGTGAGCAGGATTAGGCGTAGCTGGAATTCGAGAAAGACAAATGCCCAGTCGAGATTCTATGGCAGAAAATGTAGCCTTCGCGAATTTATAGCCACCAATGTGATCAGGATTTGTCGGTAAGTTCATCTCAGGCCGAATCATCTGTGGAGTTGTGCCTTCAAGTTTTCTGCATGTGAAAAAGGCACAAAAACGAGTAAAAAAATGAATTTTAGCAATTTCATTTTAAGTCTATTTGATTCAAACTAAACCAATATAAGAAAAACAATTGAACAATCATTGATTGCGCGGGTGGGTGGTAACAGTTCTTAAAATCATGTTTGCGAGCTTGATATTAACACCAATTACAATGTATTCAACAGTCGTCGAGAAACAGTAATTCTACTGACTGACGGCCGTATATATATATATATATATATATATATATATATATATATATATATATATATGTATATATATATATGCTCATGACTGCATAGATGTATTCTGCAGCCGACATTTCCAGTTAAGTACAACGTAATGCGAGACTAACAGAGTTGCGAGCCACATATCTGGCATTGCTTGCAATATAGATACATTGATGTTTGATCCTCGATAGTCAGTGTGCCGTCGTACTCTGATGATCATCATAGAAGGTCGAAACGTGTCAGAACATGTGACTGACGTTAGTTTTGTTGTTCGACTACTGGTAAAATAAAATGGGACTGGTGTTTAATTCAAGCTCGCAAACTTAATTTAATGAATATTTAAATATAATTCGTATATTAGTTTCCACGATTTTAATTTTAATATGGGTCCTTTTACACAATGAAATGTATCTTTTATCATATATTTGGTAGGCAACCACGCCAACTGTAACGAATTGCTACATCATCTATTTGATTCCACAGTTGCCACACAGTGGCCGCCAGTAGGACTTGGAACCATGTAACTGGAAAATAAAGACTTTCAAACAGCAGCTGAACGTGCAAGGTGTAAATGATGGCGCTAATTATGCCGCATTGCTTTTCCGGTAGCGGCACAAATCAACTTGCCCAGCAATTACGTATAATTAGAACGTGTTATTTCCTAAAATGATAAAAGAAAACTAGGGAATTGAATGGGGAATCATAATTTAGCTCACAAATTGATAAAATTATGTATCTTCAGTAACGATAAAGTTTTAAAAAATGCTTCCAGTACGACGCGCTAGGATATGTGGATAGCAAATGATATGCGAATCCATAAATTTTTAGTGTGTCCCTTGCCAATTTCGCGGCGAAGATAACTGCATGTAAGCCTTGCTTACAGCCGAATATAAGGTACCAGATTGCACTCCTAGTGTTATCACTCTAGCAATCACACACAAAATACTGCAAGCCTCCAAAGCATATCACCCTTATCTTTTTACTATTAAGATGTATACTCAATAAGTACGGTTTCAACATTTAAAATTAGCATTAACTGTAATAAACAAATAACCTGGTATGAATACCGTATTAATAGTAATTTTAAAACATTTTGATGATCCATGAATTAACGACATTATTAGAATTTCGGTACAGTCGCATGATAGCACAAATCAGATAGGCCATGCATTTTTCTCACATTAGCTAATCAATGATATTAAGGATTTTTGGCACTCTGGCCGAATTCCTGATGAACAACCAATATGCGTGAAACGGAAGCATAACAGGCACTAAATGTTTTTGTTTATGTTGCCTTGCAAACCTCCCTAATCCTTTAATTCTTTAACTGGTGTAAAATACACAATGTCTATTGCGTACATACATACACATATAAATACATAAATGTGTGTATGAATATGAATATATAAATACGTACATAAATGCAAACTTGAATACAGACAAATATACATCCAAAGAAAAATACATTCATACATACGTACACAAATAAGTGCATACAACATACAAACAAGCACACATGCATATACAAATACAAACATACATACATACATACATACATACATACATACATGTATACATACATACATAAATACATACATACATACATAAATAAATACATAAATACAAACATACATACATACATTCATACATACATACATACATACATACATACATACATACATACACAACATACATACATACATACATACATACATACATACATACATACATACATACATACATACATACATACATACATACATACATACATACATACATACATACATACATACATGTATACATAAATACATAAATACAGCTAGCATGGCCAATTAAAATCACATACATACCGTAAAAGCCCTGACAGTAACGAATGTGCACTTTTAAATTACAATTATGCATCCAGTATTAAAAACAGAATAAAATTCAGCAGGGGAACAAAATTTCGTCTTCCAGGTGTCTATTGAAGATAAGCATTTATCCAGGAAAACAAACATTCATCTTTATTTTTAGAAATATATCAGTAGAAACACCAAGCAAAATGTAATCAACAGTGTATCATAAGACAAAGTAAAAATGATATATGCGTGTGTTATTTAAATCCAAACTACGAGTTTGATATAAACACCAATCCAATAAAAAAAAAAAAAAAAAATATATATATATATATATATCAGGATAATCTAAGCATTTTATAGTGTAGAAAAGGCAATTCATCCAGTAGACCAGTTTCGTCCTTATTTGGAACTCTTAAAGTATCGTCCAGAATTGGGCGCGGATAGGGCTCAAATCTTGACACGTCTATCTCGTTGTCTGTGAATCTAGCCACTGAGCCACCCTACACGAATTTTTCACTTTTATATTTTCTAATGAATTTAGTAAACCTTTCCTTCAGTTGGAGCTCATATGGCATCTCGTTAGATATAAATTTTCAAAAAGCCACTTCCGATCTATCATTATAGGGCAGGCACCACACTACTCTGGGAAGTGGAGATCTAGGTTTCCTTCACAGATTCTTCATGCAGAGTCAATGCCAGAAGGGTACGATAAATTAACTGTATTAATAGATTGTTGTTTGCTGCTATATGCCAGTAGATTCCCGACAATAATAACGTGTTTTGTCAGTACAGTTTCAAACCACAAAAAAATAATGTCCGATCAAGAGATTTGTGGTATGGCCATTTTTATTCCAACCATCTATCTATCTGCATAGATAACCTGGAAAGAAGGATGTGAATGTAGCCTTCTTAGACAGTACTCCAGGCAACAATATTGTCGTTTTCAAACCAGATGCAACAATAACGACAAACTAGAGAACAGGCGGATAGAACCAGCCAGCTGATATATTAGGCAACGAATCTAGCAAATGAATGTCCCGAGTGGCAGCAATAGTTCGTCATCTATTATGACTTCGTATTTTTCATTTTTCCTAGTTTATCTTCACTACCATACACATTTATTATAGCACAATAAAAAGGCAGCAAAGGCCATTTAAATTTTAGCTGAAAATAAATTGTATAGCATCGGTAAAAGTACATACATAAGTAATTTATAGATCAAACGTATTGCATAGTAATAAAAGCTCTCTATTTATCTTAATGGTGCTTGGAGTGGAGATAAGGTAGAACAATAAAAACAATAATTCTCATAAATTGGTATAACTGTAAAGTGCACTTCAAAGTTCAAACGCCAAAGGACGAATTTCAAGTAAATGCATTTATGAAGATGATCGCCTATGAAGGATCGGCAACGTCGCGCCTAGTTAACAAACACAGACACAAGTGACACAAAAATTGGTGTGATTCATCTATCCTTGCACAAAGATGTCTGCAATTCACGTTAAATGTCCATAATAAATATTTTGATTCATCCTGTTTAGATATGTAAGCGCGCTCATGGTATTTTCACTGCATAATAGCTACTGATGCTTTGGCCTCTGCAGCATTAATCGATATTGCTCTGAAAAGTTCAAGTAAAACAGAAAAGGTTCCAGCTGGGCCAAAATTGTAGTAATCAGTGATATTTAAACCATAATAAAATGCATTTCTATCATCAGACATAACTTGTTTCATGTCTTCGTTGATGGGACTGAGTTACATATTGTTATTTTATTATGAAAAAATCCGTCGATGGCTTATTTCGTTGGTTTATGATTTATCGCGTTGCGGAATTTTTATGAACAGCAAAAGAAATGTCATTCCCAGAAATATTGCTAAAACTATACCGTTTTGAATTAAATCACGTACCTAAAACGTGAAAACAAGTAAAACATACTTCGAGCTCTGTCCGCGTCAAATTCTGGAAAATACTAGATGAGTCTCCAATAAGGCCGAAACCAGTCTACTGGATGAATTTCATTTTCCATACTATATAATACTTAGTTTATACTGACAAATGTATGTACATAATGAGTCAGGTGTTTATATCAAGATCGCAACTTTGATTAAAAGTAATTTTTAAATTGAAAACGAAAATATTACAACCTTGAAAAATAATTCATGAAAGTGTTAGTGCTTGTTTAAATTTTTAAAATGACAATGAAAGTCATCAAGCTGTTTTAAATAAATTTTTTTTAAATAAACTTTGCTGCGCCGTAGTATAACGAATTTTGTGCCAACTTGTTTTTCTCTTCTTTAAATCAAGTTTGCGAACTTGAAGTAAACACCAATCCCGTTGTATTTAATCAGTCGTCGAACAACATAGCGAAAACTACAGTCAGTCACACGTACTGACACGTTTCGATTTTCCATGATCACCATCAGAGTACGACAGAAAACTGACTAGCGAGGATCAAACCACAATGCATATATTTGGTCAGAGGTGCATATCTAATTTTCCTTTCCGTTTATATGCACTGCGGTTTAATCCCCGCTGGTCAGTTTGACGTATTAATATAATGACGACCATGAAAGGTCGAAAACGCGTCAGTACGTGTGACTGACGGTTGTTTTGCTATGCTGTTCGACGAAAGATTAAATACAACGGGAATGGTGTATTCTTAAATTTTACAAACTTAATTTAAGGGATTATACCAAAACCCGCGCAATCAGTAATTGTTAACATATTTTCTCGTTTGATGTAAACTAGCGTCAATCTAATCATTTTGCTTCTCGCGCGAAATTACCTCAATCAGAGTCACACTTACAGTGTACAGCGCTCTGATCTTTGTCGTTCTGTTTTGACGATAGTGTATTACTCAACATTAGCAACAACTCACGTGAAAAAAAGATATTACACTGCGTGGTACTATTGTAACACATAAACTTTCTCGTAGTACATTTATTTTTTAAGCTTAACAACCCCTTATTCTTCGCTTGAACCGTGTCTGCATTTTTTCACAGTGAAAATAATCTTAAAATTCGCAGGTTGCAAATTGAGTTTTACAAATCTAAAGGGAAAAACAGCACAGAGATTAGAATGCAGTCAAGTTATAATGCGTGCGCTAACAAATAACGATTGAAAATTTTTGTGGAAAAGAAAAAAACTGTTGTGTTGATTTTATAATACTATAAATTTGTCGATCCATATGTCGTATGATTGTATTGGTTTGATATACACACCCTTTATCATACTCACATAAAATCGTATTCCACTACTACTAACGTCACAGATACACTTGTTCTTAATTTGGGCCTTTGTCTAGAATTCAAAGTATGTTAAAATGCTCTCGGGTTAAATGATATCAAAATTTTATATGGCATTCTTAATGTATTCTTGAAAAATGAAGATTTAAATTCGAATTTTCTTGCGCTATTGATAAACCTTGCAAATTTAAAGGAATGAATCTCTTTAGATATTTGCTCGGCAAAATGCTGATCTTCTGAAGTACCGATGTAATAACGCATTTTTCGATATATAATTTGGAATTTAGAGCTGTTCTGTTATACATTTAGGAAGGTAGTGACGTAGAAAGGTGAAAGCAAACCAATTGCAATTCTGGTGATGTTAGTGTGGTGTAATTTTCATTATTACTTCGTTTAGTGTTATAATGGATATACTATATTGAATTAAGAAGGTCAACATGGGTGAAAATCTGAAAATATTCTATTATTCCTTCATAGTTCAATTATTTTTTTCACATGTTTAAATAATCAGAATTTGTAAATAGGGTTACAACTTTGTAATCAGTAACGATGATTAAAAATACAGCATTAAATTTACGTTTAAAAAAACCAATAATGTATAGATTGATGTATTTGAAATATATATATATATATATACATATATATATATATATATATATATATACTATATATATATATATATATATATAGTTAGTGAAACAGAAAGTCAGAGATAACAGGTAGCGAGGATGTCAGAGTGTGTTGCGTAGGAAATGCATTGCTCTTATCAATAAATATAGGCCACACCTGATTGATTTATGGATTGCGCGTTCGCATTGGTCCATTTCAGTCAATTAAATGGCGTATATTAATTTGAATTAATTTACAATATATTGGAGATATAATTTGTCTCATTACACAAAGAGCGTTAATTCGCACGCAAAAATTATTGATTTTTTATATGAAATTTTTACCGATTTCAAAAGATTATTCCCTTAAAATATTTACATTATATCTTCAAAATTTTAAAATCGTAATTTACTTTATATTAAATAAATTCTTTTGCTAATTCAGCTCCATAGATGACCGTATATGAAACATTGTATACTTTGAAAATCGAAATTATAATTTTATTTTAGCGCTGTTTTAATTGCAAACATCGCGCAAGGGTTATACGTATACGATTATAAACAATCGTTTGCATCAATACACTGGTTGAAGGCATTTATTATAGCCTTTGCCGATGTATTTTCGTCTCGCAAAATAAAAATTTCTTAGATGTTTTCTATTCAACACGAAGTTATGACAATTATCTCTATTCAGTAATTCATGATTTTTACTCCTTGTTTGGTTTTCATATGTGTATTATTTTTATAATAATATTCTACTAAGCTGCTGATTTCCACAAATACGTACAATAATTTTCATATATTCTGTAAAAGTTTCCATGTTTTAATTATTTCAACGATACAAATTTTAAAAGTATCCTGGATGGCCTGGAATTTTAATGTCTCCATACAGTCGACTCGAGGTTTCCTCGGGCAATAGACAATATGTTGTTGCCAGGATGAATTCATCTGAAGGGAAGAATGATTAAGAATTTGTCGTTAAATCTGAATGTATTAGCTCATCCTATTAGGTTCAGGCTTCAGACTGTACAAATGCGAGGTAGTTTTAAAAGCTTGAACTGGAAGTAACGCACATAATTGATTGATTGTTCCCTTATTTCGCACTCTCTCCATGTTTACATTATTTATATATTGTATTTCCTTTCAATTTGTATATAAAGAGATGTTTATTTTTATATACATAAGAAGAAAATGAGAAAAATGCGGTTCTTGTATCTGATAAAATTTCTTTTTATCTTTGCACATGCAAAGGGTACCATGCATTTTGTTAAGGCTCGCTTTTCAATAGTAGTTTTAATAAATTAAAGTGAGCACAAACATCCCAACAACAGGCGAATATAATAATATGTCACTAAGAAAATTAATTCAGTACATTTAATTATGCTGAACGTGAGGCATTTGTTTGATCAGGATTTCTGAATTTTAATACCTTAGGATGCTACAAAAATCTATTTTCGCTAACTGGACTTGATTAAACGAACATTGCTTGCGCGGGTGGTGTTGGTTGTTATTTCTAGTCCAATAAAGTTTTCTTAGATTTTTTTCTTGGTTATGCGATTTTTCTCAGTGCAGATGCCATTTTTGCATTACTGAATGTAGAAAAATGAACGCAAGAGGAGAAAACTTAATTAAACTAAATTCTGTGATATTTCATCTTGAGCAATTTAAGATAATTTATAAACCAAATAGTGCGTACTTAAACAGATTTCTCACATTTCAAAAATTATATGTTCTGCTACATTTTAATCATTATGTATTGATGTCAAATTATAGTGCAGTATATTTTGAGGGAAAGTATATTGATCAATTGTGAGTGTGATTATTACATATAAACAGACGATTTATTTTTAGCGTATTTAACAGCACAGTTACACTATTTAAAATATAGAAATGGAAAACACAACAAATTATACAGTATTTCTCAGTTCTACGTAAAGCAAAAATTCGAAAATTTTTTTTGAATATATACAGAATTTTACTTCCAATAACAAGCATTCAGCCTAAATGTTAAAAAATAACATCAACAGGAAATTCTATTCGACTGATTCGATACCCAAAAAACAAGATTAATGGTCCAGTATTCAATCGATAACGCCCATTCTTTCGACCGAAATGCATACAAATTTAAACCGTTTGACAACAAACTGAAGTAAAAACAGATGCGCAAACAACATCATTTTCATTATTAATAGGGCGCGAAATTGCAAAACTAAATGAGTGATTAATACTGAGATTGCACTATGTTGTTACCTTGGCAACACGACAATAAGTATATCGATTAATAAATGTCTTATTCCTAATAATACATGTGAAATATTCCAAGGCTATGGAAATTATAAAAAAAAACTTTTGTGTAAATAAAAGGAGAAAAAGCATATATTTAATTTGGTTCATATTTATCCACATGGATCTAATAGCTATTTTACTTTTTTGCAAGACAACCATCATTAACTTGTATTGATATGCTTTCTCCGGCCACGGTCATCATCATAGCTCCGCAGTAAACTGACAATATAGTAATCAGAAGCCAAGCTTTTTATCAAGTTCAATATATGTATGACGTATAATGTTGATGCACAAATCTCGGATATTCAGAATAATTGTGTAATAATGGCTAAATTAAGTGTACATGTATATTTGATCAACATTATTCTATTTGCTTTCATTCTCTGATGATAGCCATTGCATGTATAAGTACGAAAGTATGATTGATTTAACGTTGTAATTCTATATTGTGCAATTAATTAATAAATGGCATTGATGCCCGATTAAATTCCACAAACTAGATTTAATTAGTTGTTACCACCCATCCAATCAATTATTGCTCAATTGAAAAACACTTATTATCTATGAAATATTTTTTGACATATTTGGTGTACATATAATTTTCGTTCTTTCCTCAGCAATACATTATAGAAGACGACCAGCTTAGACAAGAATCACGGTAATATATAATTTAAATAAGTTAATTAAAAATTTGTTTTGTTTTTTACTCTGCATTATCTGCGTACATTTAAGAGTGTGAATGAAACAATTGCAATGCGCTTTGCTTAATGATTTAGACTTGGAATGGATTTTGTCATAGAATACTTATGGTGATGATAATGGTACTGGTTATGATGATGATGACGAGGATGGTGATGATAGAGATGATAATGATTGTGATGTTAATGTTGAGGGTAATGGTGATAATGATGAGGATGACGATAATGCTAGTTATTACTATTATTGTGTTAATGAGGATTATGATGATAATGTTGATGCTGATGACATTCATCATCATAATCATGATGGCGATTATAATGGTGATGGTGACGATGATGATGATTATGATGATATTGGTGATGACGATATTGATGATAATAATGATGCTTATAATATCGATGATGATGATGATGGGGATGAAGTTTTTGATTTTGATAATCAGGGTAGTGATGATAATGATGATTTTGTTGATGATGGTGATTATGATGATATTAGTGATGATGATGATTATGTAATTGACGATGATGACGATGATGATGATGATAATAATAATGATGGCGATAATAATTATTATTATGTTGGTAATGATGTTTATGATGGTATTGGTGCTGATGATGATAACGATAATAATGAGGATGATGATGACAGCGATGATGATAGTGTTGATAATTAGGATGATGATGGAGCTCTTTATGGCTTAGTGGTTAGCTTAATACATTTCTACGCAAACTTTAGGTTCGATTTTTAATACAATGCATACCAGTGATTATTTACTTCGTGGAAATATGAATGAAAACCAACCTAATAAGATATCTTAGACACGATTGTCAGGTTAGGACGCAAAGCGGTCAAGTACGCAATAATACAGACAATAGTGCAAGGTCAAGGGAGCAGTGAGCGGAAATTTCTGAAAATCAAACAAGCAGTAGTCTCATGTGCGCAGAAGCTCAAGAATATTTTAACATTTTCGCTCAGTCATGGCTACCTGGGTTTCCTAACTTGGTGCCACAGGCATGACGCGTGAACCAGCAGACGGGTAGCTCAGGTCAATTCGATATTCGGCTCACTGAAATAGGGATCTGCTTCATCTGCGGATTGACTAAAGTGTAGCCTTAATTGGAGAAGTCGGCAGAAGTATTCTAGCGTTTCAACCCAAGCACTGCAATCAGCATTTCTAAAATATAAGCGACACACATGACGCTTAAAACAACAGATATGTAGTCATGGGAGCCGTGGCACACTTCTTTTGGTGATCCACCATGCAGGTAACTTATGCGCAGAATTCTTTAACATTATTAAATACCATTAACACAGGCAAAGCAATCGGCGTTCTTTAAGTAGATGCGACAGGCATGATGCATGAAACAGCAGAAGAGTAATTTAGATCAACTCGTCGTTCGAATTGCGTTAGCAGAAACTTTCTTAATTTCAAAATCGACCAATCAGTAGAAATATGCACAGAAGGCTTCAGCAGTATTTTAATGCCTCAATCCTTCTCCCGCTATTTGCATTCCGTTACAAGATGGAACATGTCTGTCGCACAATTAAATGTTCGGCTTGCTTAAATCATCTCGATATTCGAGTCATTGGAGCAGTGGTCCGTTTTAGATGCGGATCGATCTAACAGTCGTACTACGTGAGGAAGGATTAAGTTGGATTTTAAAGCTTCACCTCGGGCAAAAAATTAGCTTTCAATAATAATCTGCACCAAGCATGACGCATAGACTAGAGGCTGGGTTGGTTAAGTCAGTTGATTATTCAGGTTAAAAGAGCAGTAAACTACATCCTTTGCCGACCGAACAAACGGTACGCTCATGCACATAATACTTCAGTTGTTTATTTTGGCTTTAACACTGGCATTTCATGCAACGCAACTTAACCTTGTTCGGCAGGCATGACGCAGAAGACAGCACACGAATGACTGATTTAGCTCGATATTCATGTCACGACAACGGTGAACGATTTTTTTCTGCGAATCGACTGAGCAATAGACATATACTATGGTGGCTTCAACGGTATATATATACGATTCAAATAGGGTTATGTTATCTGCGTTCTTTAACCAGACAAGACTAGCAAGACGCATAAAATAGCAGCCGAGTAGTTCATGTGGTCTTGTTATTCGGTGTAGTTTGAGCAATCATATGGTATATTTTCTGGTTCATGAAGCAGTTGCCTCATCAGCAAGAGGTTTCTTCAAATCTTTAACTCTTCAACTCAGGCCCACTAATCAGGATTAGGAAACTAGACGCAAATAGGTATGACGCATAAAACAGCAGCCGGATAGCTTAATTCAGCTCGATATTCCATTCACGGGAGCAATTACTTGCATGTTCTGCGATGTGAACAAGTAGTATCCATATACGCAGGATGCTTTAGCATTATTTATACTATTCTACGTAGGTAATGCAATCGGAATTATTGAGTTAAATGCGAAGGGATGCAACAGCTAAAACACATAAAGCAGTAACCGAAAGCTCTGAATTTCTTCTGCACAAACAAGATACATAGGCGCAGGAGGCTTCGGCGATATTTGCATACATTTACGCTGGTTGTGCAATCAGCATTCCGCAATTAAATACGACGTGTATGAATCATAAAACTACAGCCGCGTAGCTCCTATCAGATTGGTATTCGGGACTCGGGAACAACGGCTTTCTCTTTCTGTGGATCGATCAATTTAAATTCTTATGCAAATAAGTCTTCTAAAGTATTTAACGCTTCTAGACAGACATTGCAATCAGCGTTCCGTTACTAAATGTCACAGGCATGGCGGATTAACTTGCACTCAGATACTTCAGACCAGCTAGTTATTAGAGTCAAATGCGCTGTGCACAGCTATGCAAGAATTTTTTTTGGAATTATTGTAACGCTTCCAGCCAGGCACTGTAATCAGCGTTCCGCAATTAAAAACGACAGAAACGGTGCATAAATCAGCGGCCAGGTAGCCAATTTTGGTGCCATTTTTTGGATACGAAAGCAATGAACTGCTTCTTCTGAAGTTTTAAGAAACAGTAGGCTTATGCGCGGGAGGTTTGTGCATTCTTTACACACCCCCAAACAGGTACAGCAATCAACGCTCTAAATTTCATTGTGAAAGACGTGAGGAATAACTTTGTAGCCGGGTAGGTCTTTGGAACTTGAAATTCGAGAAAAAGGAAAAGGGAGCTGCATATTTTACAGAGCAATCATGTTGTTTTATTACGTAATCAATGCTTTCACTGTAATTGACGATTAAAACCCAAGAACAACAATCAGCATTCCGCAACTAAATTTAACGTACATATCACGTAAACCGTTGATCGAGTAGCTCAAGATAGCAAAATATACAGAAAAAGAGAGCAGCAAGCTGTCATATGGTCAGAAGTCTTCAGCAAGATTTTATCTTTTCAACATGGACAATACAACCAACATCCTGTAAATAAATGCCACAAATATAACGCATATAACAGTAGTCGAGTATTTCAAACCGAATTGATATTTGAGTCAGGGGGATATTGACATTCTTCTTCTGCGATTCGAGCAAGCAGAAAGCATCAATGGTATTTTAGTGCTATATTCTAGGCAATGCAATCAGTAATCCGTAACTAGATGTAATGGTCATGACGCATAAATCTGCAGTCTGGAAGTTCAGATTTGCTCAATATTCAGTTCAAGGTTCCCGTGAAGTATTTCTTCAACGGTTTGACGATGAAATTCACGTATGCGAACACGGTCTCGGCGATGTTTATAGATAAAATCCAGATACAGCTTTGAGCAATAACTAACTATATGCGAGAGACTTTGTGTATAAATCTAGCGGTCTGGTTGCTCTAGTCAGTTCAATACTTGAATGAAAAAAGCAGTGAAATGCTTATTTTGCGGATTGGACGATCGTTAGTGTTCTGCAGAAAAGGCCTAAGCATAATTATATCGTTTCAAAGGAGGCGCTGCAACCCGCGTTCCGTAAAGCTATGCAACAGGCTTGACTCACAAATCAATGGTTAGGTAGCTCATGTAAGCTTGACATTCGGTAAAGGTAGCAGTTTCCTGCTTCTTCTGCGGATCGACCAAGTAGTAGCCCTATGCGCAAAAGCCATTGGCGATATTTTGAAGCTCGACCAAGACACTGGAATTAACATTCCGTATATAGATTTTACAGATAAGGCGCGTAAATCAGCAGCCGGCTGGAGCTAGGTAAGTCGCCAGTAAGCACAAAACGAATGTGAATGAGATTATACTTTCCGTTCATGTTGCCTTTGGTTTATCCTTCTGGTCACAACTGAACTAATTTGTTAGCTAGGTTCGCAACACCAAATGCATACTTGCATATATATTAGTTCTCCGCAACAAACAGTATTTAACTGTTATATATTAGAATTGAATGATGTCATGCTTACCGCGAAATGTGATAACTGATATCGATCAAGGCCAGAGTGTATGGATTTACTGGAGTAACAGGTGTTCAGAAATTGTTGTAATTCTCAATTTCGGTGAACTATAGCATAAATTGATATCCATCATGTTGGTACCATGTACCGACTCGGAAACCATAGTGTTAGTACCATGTACCTTTTCGGTACAATAATGTTGGTATCGGTTACTAACACAATAGCCATAGTGTTAGTATCCTTTACAGACTCGGTATATATATTATATAGTGTGAGTTAGCGTTGAAGTCGCATTGTCGTAGACTTTAGATGATGTTAGCTTCACTATTGCAGGTTTACACATTCGTCTAGGAGATTGTACCGTCCTATTATCCCACATTCCTCACCCAAATATATAGTGGTTAAAGGGCGTAATACCGGCTCCTACTGATGAGTCGCCAGTAAGCACGAAACGAATGTGCATGAGATTATACTTTCCGTTCATGCTGCCTTTGGTTTATCCTTCTGGTCACAACTGAACTAATTTGTTACTAGGTTCGCAACACCTAATACATGCTTCCATATATGTTAGTTCTCCGCAACAAACAGTATTTAACTGAATAAAACAGCGGTTGGGCAGCTCATATAAGCTTTATGATGGGGTCACGAGTGCAGTGACCTGCTCTTTCTACAGGTCGACGGAGAAGTTGGCTAATGCCTTAAGGGTATCAGCAGTGTCTTAACCCTTCAATTCGCGCACTGCTTTCAGCATTTCGCAACTAAATCCGACCGAAAATGCGCAAAAAGCAGCAGTCGGGTGGTTAAAGTCAGCTCGATATTTTGGTCACACTAGAAGTTATCCGGTTCTTATGCGGATCGTTCTAGCAGACGACAAATAACATAATTCTACCAACGTTATCTCAGTTGCGTTAACATGTGCACTGCACGGTATTGCGTAACTAGACGTGACAGGCATGATGCAAAATCGGCGATCGAGTAGATAAATTCCGCACAACATTTGCATCAAAGTTTCACTGATATTCTTATTCTGCGAATCGATAATGTAGCATATATAGGCGCAGAATATTTCACATTGTTTATCAATTTAACCGATGGTTTGCCATTATTATTTCATAATTTAAGGAGATTGGCTTGTAGTATAAAATAGCGGCGTGTAGCTCATTTCAGCTTGAAATTCAAGTCACTGGAGCAATGACATACTTTTTCTGCGGATCCACCGAGCTGTTACCTGATGCACAATGGGTCCCACCAATATGTTAATAAAACTTACACTGGGAAAGTGAGAAATGATCTGCTTATACTACAGATCAAACAAGCAGAGGAATTAAGTAATTCTTAAATGTTGTTTTAAATTGATCAGTGCTGTCTTTCTTGTTTTTATTTTTCGCCGGCGTTTTCTAGTGCGGGATAATTGATAGCAATCGTAGATCGGTAAAATTTGAATCCTTTACATTTCCAGGTGCACCAATTTTTGGCCTTGATTGATTGGTTCTCACTTGTCCCTTCATTCTGAAGCACCCCAACAGATGCTTGTCTGGAGTTACGTTGGAACAAATTTTCCACTCCTTTTTACGAATTTTGCAGACTTCATTTCCAGTCCCATCTTCTAGGTTGACATCATACTCACAGGAAAAAACAAATTGTGGAAAAAATGGTATCCTCTTTCAAGACAGATCTAATTATATTTCTATAAATTCCTAAAGTTTTTTTATTGTCTAACTTAATACACGGTCTTCATACCCATTCTCTTATACTCAAATGTATGTAAAAACTTTTCCACGTCACCCCCCACGCACAGAACAACCTATATACAAATATGTGTACTCTACTTATGTGAAATTTATAAAATAACTATAAGCAAAAACTATGGATTGAAATACACGCCTATATGTGATGTCTCGATTTTTTCATTGCTTTACTGGGCACGTAGAAGGATCAACAATTTTTAAAAATTTTAATCAAACTGCAGATTATAGAGAGAGAGAGGTTAATAAAACTTGTGAAAGAACATAGTATTAATCTATCGTTTGGGAAAGACCGATAAGCTACGGCGATTTAAAGGAAAAATAAACCAAGAAATGCAGATAAGGGATTTAGAAAAGAAAAATGAAAATAAGCACAGAAATCTGGTTCTACCAGATTCCAGATTAAGTAGAAAAATAAGGACAGTAGCAACGAAATACAATCTAAGAACAGAGCTATGACAATAAGTTACATTAGGTACTGTGCTACTGAATCAGAAAGAATAAATAGAACCCCTCAACACATCAGGCGTTTATGAGATCTCTTGTAAAGATTGCAAACTCAGATATATAGGTGAATCCAGGCTTCCAATAAAGAAATGGAGACCAGATTTAGTCGAGCATTCAATGGAGATATGTCATCAGATAAACTGGAATGGCTCTAAATGGGTTGCATTATATAACCAAAATAGATTAACCAGGTTGATTAGGGAATCATTTGAAATAAAATCAGGAATGAACGCCATGAATGCGAAATCTGTAGAAAAATCATTAGACCCCATATATAATGAAGCCTTTTAGAATGGAAGAAAACGTAGATACGAGGAATCTTAATTAATATTAAATTCAATTAAGAAACCGCAACTATGAATTTGAGACAGTAAACGGAACAATTTAGATGTAGTTAGAAAGAGGTTATTTGACTGTAATTGTAGTTAATCGTGGTCTTTTTGTGGAACTTACATATTTACTTGAATGTTGATTTACACACTAAAAAAAATATATAACATATATATATATATATACATATATATTATAAAGATTGTATATTTTTATGCACTTATATAAATTTATTGATGGATTGAAATGTAAATATATAAATAATAGCTGGTAGGACCTCACATGGTTGCTTATATTGTTTATTTATATATGCATATTACATATAACGTGTACAATTAAACATATATAGATGAATATTTTCGATTTATATAAGATGTCAGATAAACTCACTTGGTTACTTGTATGTTTATCTAAATATGTATTATATATATATATATTGTGCAGAGTCATATATATATACATGGATATATGAATAATTTTATATATGCATATAAGATGAGGGGTGAACTAACATGGTTGCTTAAATGCTTATTTAAATATTTTTAATATATATGTGGAAGAATATTTAGATTCTTATATAAGATGTGAAGGGAACTCAAATAGTTGCTTATATGATTATATATATATGCATATTATATAGCCTGTAGACGTATATAAAAATGGATATTTATATATAAGAGGTGGGAATATATATATATATATATATATCTATTTAAATAACTAAACAATATAATTTCAATAAAGTATAAATATATTGCTAATATATTATATACCAAAAGCTATTCGTAGGAATCCATCTTGTTGCTCAAATGTTAATTTTTATATATATTTAGATATGTATATGGTTTGGACACGGATATTTAAATGAAAAAAAATAAAAATATACAGAATATGAGTATATATTGGTATTTGGTTGAAATGCGAATCGTTCGTGTAGGCTTCTTTTTTGGTCTTTCCCAAACGATAGAATAAAAAGAAATTCTTTCAATAGTTTTACTAACGTCTCTCTCTCTATAATCTATTGCACACAGAATGAAATTAGGTAAACCTGAAATTTGAGGATTACTGCAATATGATTAAAATTAAAAAATTGTTGATCCTTCTACGTGCGCAGTAAAGCAATTAAAAAATCGAGACATCATAGATAGGTGTGTATTTCAATCCACAGTGTTTGCTTATAGTTATTTTATAAATGTCACTTCAGTAGAGTACACATATGTGCATATAGGTTGTTCTGCGCGTGGGGGGCAGGGGGTGACGTGGATAAGTTTGTACATACATTTTAGTATAAGAGAATGGGTATGAAGACGGCGTATTAAGGTGGACAATAAAAAATACTTTAGGAATTAAAATAAATATGATGAGATCTGTCTTGAATGAGAATACCATTTTTTCCACAAGTTGTTTTTTCCTTTGAGTATGGTGTCAACCTGGAAGATGGGACTGGAAATGAAGTCTGGAAAACTCGGAAAAAGGAGTTGAAAATTTGTTCCAACGTAACTCCAGACAGGCAGCTGTTGGAGTGCTTCAGAATGAAGGGACAAGTGAGAACTCATCAATTAAGGCCAAAAATCGGTGAACCCGAAAATCTAAAGGATTCAAATTTTACCGACTTACGGGTGATATAAATTGTCCAGTACACGAAAATTGCCGCGCAATTAAAAAGCAGTAGTATTATACCGAAAAAGCTTCAGGATAATTATATGATCTCAAGGCAGAATGCAACAGACTTGACGCATAAATCAGCGACTTAATAGCTCATGTCAGCTTGTCATTCGGGAAAGGGGAGCATTTGACTTCTTCTTAAGCGGATCGCATATTTATTAGCCTTATGCACGAAAAGCTTTAGCTGTATTCTAAATCTTTCAACCAAGCACAGGAATTAGAATTTTGTAACTAGATTCGAAAAATATGATGCGTAAAAGAGGAGCGATGAGCTAATTTCAGTTTTCTACTTGGGTGAAATTGGCTGTAATATGCTTATTCTGCGGATCTCACAAGAAATAGCTTTGTGCAGAAAAGGCTTCAGAAGAATTATATCGTTTCAAAGCAAGCACTACAATCAGCATTCCACAACTAGGTGTAACAGGCGTGACGCGGCTGATTAGCTCATGTCAGCTTGACATTTGGGAAAGTGGTACACTTTACTGCTTGTTCTGCAGATCAAATAGATAGTAGCCTTATGTGTGGAAGACTTAAGCACTATTTAAAATATTGAACTCAGACTTAGGAATCTGAATTTTTTAATTAGATTTGACAAACATGACAAATAAAGTAGCAGCCCATTAGCTAAATTTAACTTTCTAGTTTGGTGAAATTAGCTGTAACTTACTTATTCTGTGGATTTTAGATGCAGTAGTATTTTGCAGAAATGACTTCAGAAGAATAATATCGTTTCAAAACACGCATTAAAATCGGCATCCCATAACTAGGTGCAACAGACGTGATGCAAACATCAGCGGCCGAATAGCTCATTTCGGATAAAAAAGTAGTAGCCTAACGCGCGAGATAATTTAACAAAAATCTAAAACATGAATCGGAGCACAGCATTCAGAATTCTATAACTTGTTTCGACAGACATGATACGTTAAGCAGCAGCCAATTAGCTCAAATCAGCTCAGTATTCAGGTCACGAGTGCAGTGAACAGCTTCTTCTGCTGATCAAACAAACAGATTTCTTGTGTAAGTTGGTTGCGCGGGCGGTGATAACAATTATTTAAATCAAGATTCTGATCTTGATAGAAATAGCTGACCCATTACGTAAATATATTTTTCTGTCTAAACTAAGAACTTTATAGTGTCGAAAAGGCAGTTCATCCAATAGACCGGCTTTGTCATTATTGGGAACTTTTTTCGTACTGTCCAGAATGTGCTGCGTACAGGGCTTGAATCTTGGCACGTCTGCTTCGGAATCTGTTGCTCTAACCACTGAGCCACACTGCCGCACACTACACACAATTTACAGTCATATACTAATAGACGTAACTCGGTTATTTTGTTTCCTTTTTAGGTGGAGCTCATATAGAATCCATTTGGACCGAAAGTTCAAACAAACCATCCCCAATTTGTCATTACAGAACAGAGACCACACTAGATGGGGAACTGATATTAAAATGAATATTTATATAATTAATCGAAGAGTGGTTGTGAGGGTGGTGATAATATTTACTATAATCAAGATTGCGAACTTGATATAAACACCGGACCCATTAAGCAATTTCATTTGTCAGTATAAACTAAGAATTGTATTGTGTAGAAAAGGCAATTCATCCAGTAAATCGGCTTTCTTCTTTATATATTTATATACTAACTAATGTTTCTTAGTTAGAATTTCACTTAGGTGGAGCTTATTTAGCATCCCTTTACCTGTAAAGTTCCAACTAACCATTATCAATTTGTCATTACTGAACAGATACCACGTTACATGGGGAAGTGGTATTGAAATGAACTTGTATATAATTAAATGAGCATTGTTTGCGCGGGGCTGATAGCAGGTACTTAAATCAAGGTTGCGACCTTGATATGTACATAATGGTTGAGCATTAGTTTAAAATTTGAACCCAACACAACAATCTTGTTTCCATAACAATATACGACAAGCAAGACGCTAAATTAAGCAGCCGGATTGCTAAATTAGGCTCGATATTCGGAATAAGGCGACAAGCGGTCTGCTATGGCTGATTTTATTTGAAGCAAACTTAAGCGATGACTCCTTCAACAGGTTTTTCGACGCTTAAATTGCAAAACTGCAATCAGCATTGCTTAGCAGGATGCGGCAACCTGACACACAAATCAAAAACTGTGTATCGCAATTTAGCTCATTGTTCATATCGTGCAGCACTGACATTTTTTTCCAGCAGATTGAACGAGTTGTGGCTCTATGCGCATAAAGCTTCAGTCGTATTACAAAATTTAATCTATGCACTTAAATCAGCCTTCCATAACTACATTTGGCAGATATAACTTTTAAATAAGGAGCTATGTTTCGGGCGTTAAATGGACACCCTGATGAAGACAAGAGGGACATGCTGATGCTGCGCGTTGCACAATTAACCATGTTATGCAGAAAAGGCTTCAAAATTTTTTTTTGATTCAAAGTGGGCAATGCTATCTGCATTCTGTAACCAGATGCGAAAGGTGTGACCCACAAATCAGCGGCCGGGTAACTCATGTCAGCTTGACATTCTGGAAACAGAAGCCCTGTTTTGCTTCTGCGAATCGAACAAGTGACAGACTTATGTGCGAAAGGCGTTAGCATTTATTTAATTTCGAACACTGGAACAGCAATCAGAAATCTGTTAAAAACAAACGATTATATCAAGTATACTCAATGTCCGAATTACGGTAGCAATGTGCAGTATCTTCTGCGGATTGAACAAGCAGTATATATATATATATATATATATATATATATATATATATATATATATATATATATATATATATATATATATATATAGAGCGCGTCACAGTTAGTTTAACGTTAGACGCTGGGCGATGCAATCGGGATGTCATAACTAATTTTGACAGGCACGGCGCATGAATAAGGCGCCGATTAACTTAAAACAACTCGATATTTTGAACATGAGTACGGTGTCTGCCTCTTTCACGGATCAACGAAGCTGTTTTCATATACGAACAAGGATTCAACAGCATCTTAACACTTTAACAAAGGCACTGCAATCAGCATTCTGCACCTGAATGCGACATTCATGACGCATAAACGGCCAAAATTCTAACTCAAATTAACTAGATATTTTGTTTATGGAAGGGGCAAACTGCTTGATTTGCGTACCGACCAAGCAATATCCATATGCGCAGGTGACGTGCGTAGTATTTACGGGTTTTAACTCAGACACTGCGATCAGCTTAACGTAACCAGATGCGACAGCTGTGACTCATAAAACAACTCACGAGTAGCGGTGATTTACTTCTTCTGCGAGTCGAACAAGCAGTAGACTTATGCAAAAGAGGCATCACCAATATTTCTTCAGTCAAGGCTTTACAATCGGCATTACTTAATTCGATGCCACAGACAAAACGCATAAATTTATAAACGAGTTACAAAAGCCAACTCAGTAGTATTCTGTGCAAATATTTTATGAAGTATCTCAACGATTCTAAAAAGACAATCATATCAGAATGAAAAGGTTGTGACGTGTAAATAAGCCTGCGGTTAACTCATGTCAGATTCATATTTTGGAAACCTGAGCACTGCGAGTAGTTTAATAATGTACGAAAGGATTTAGCAGTATTTTAAATTTTGAACCCAGGCACAGCCATTGGATTTCTGATACATGAAACAGCAGCCGATTGGTAAAATTCAATTTGATGCTCGAGTGAAAGAATGTGTGATATGTTGATTTTGTCAATTTCACAATCCGTAGCATTATAAAGAACAGGTTTTATAAAATAAATTATCCTTTCAAAGCATGCACTGCTATCTGCATTTCATACCTAGATACAAACTACATGACGCATAAATCAACGGCCGAGTAGCTCATGTCAGCTTGACATTCTGTAAACCTGCATTTCGGCGGATCGACCAGGAAGTTGCCTCATGCACAAAATATCACAGAATTTGTTTGGCGCTTCATCACGTGCACTTCCCTCTGCATTCTTCAAATAAATGAGACAGGCGTAACGCATAATCCAGCGTCAGCCTAGCTCATATCTGCTTGATAATCTTGTGAAGAGAGCAGTGATCTGCTTATGCTGCGGATCGAACGATCAGTAGCATTATGCACAAAGAGCTTAAGAAGTGTCTTAACATTTCAATGCAGGCACGGCACTCAGCATTACTAAACTGGATTCTACAGCTTTGACGCATAAATCGGCATTCGTGTTGTTTACATTAGCTTGTTATTCTGCAGATCGACCGATAAGTTACATAATGAAAAAAGTTCACTGCGGTACTTTTCTGCTTTAACACTTGCAGTACAATCAGCACTCGGAAGTTAAATGCGACAGTCGGATGCATTAAAAACAGCGGACAGATAGCTCAGGTGAGCTTAATATTTTGGTGATTCTTGCAGTGACTTTCCTTATCTGTGTACCGAACGCGAAATAGCCATCTGCACGGGAGTCTTGAAAGTTATTTAGGGGTTTCAATCCGACCATAGCAATTAGCGTATCATAATCAGATGCAACAGTCATGACGCACAAAAAAGCTGCTGAGTAGCGCATGTCAATTTGATGTTTTGTTCATTGGTTCAGTGATTCCTGTCTATTGCAAATGGCTCAAATATTAGATTTAAGCACAGAAAGCTTTAGCAACATTTGCGCATTACAGCCAAGGCTCTGCAATCGGTATTCTTTAATCTGATGCGACAGGCATGACGCATAAACCCGTAGGGTAATAGCCAATAACACACAGTAATATGTTTATTCTGTGAATAAAATACACAGCAGTGTTGTGCAATGGAGAATTATCAGCATTACAAAGTTTGATCTAAAGTTATGTTATCAACTAATTATGCCAGTTTTGATGCATATATCAATGGTTGCGTATGTCATTTTACCTCGATTTTCTGGTCTTGAATGCACTGAATATCTATTACCGCGGATGGATCTTTCCTTTGTCTAACACAAACATAGTTTCACTGGTGTCTTAGCATATCAACACCTGGACTGAAGCTAGATGCGAGAAAGTTTACCAATAAATCAGCAGCCGAGTAGCTCAAGTCAGCACGACATTTATGTCAAAGGAGCAGGGCTCTACTTTAGCGAATCACTAAAAGTTACTGCACAGTTAGACCAAACTCGAGGCTTCACATGAAACGAGATGATGGTTGTGCCCTTTTAAGACCCGGCACGGTTCATGCAACCGGTCCCGGTCTGACTACCCTATACCCGCCGGTCGTCAGGCCGGAATTTATATTTGTAAGGATCGACGGAGCAGTTGCTTAATGAACAAAAGTTTTCAGCAGTATCTTGTGACTTCTACCTCTGCACTAATATACGCATGCCGCAACTAGATTTGACAGGCTTAACGCCGGATAGCCCAAGTCAGCATGATATTTGAGTCTCAGGAGCAGTGATCTGCTTCTTACTTATATCATTTATCCATAGGCTTATGCACAAATGGCTTCAGTAATATTTCAAAACTTGGACACAGGCACTGCATTCATCATTGTTCAGCAAGTTGCGATACACATAACGCATATATCAGCAATAAGGTAGCTCGGTTTAGCTTGGTATTCGGTCCTATGGAGCTCTGAACACTCAGACTGCTGATCTTCCCATCAATTGCATATCGCGCAATAGACATCTGCAATATTTTAAAGCTTGATTCGTTTTACAGCAGCAGTGAGCATCTTCGGGTGATCGACCAAACAGTGGTCTAATGCACTGTTGTTTGCAGCATTACATTAATTTTTTAGCAACTTCATTTCAATCAGCACTCCGAATAGCTCAAGTCAGCTCGATATTCGGATAACGGTTGCGGAAAAAAGCTCTTCAGGGGATCTTAAAAACTGTTTACTTATGTGCAGAGCTCTTCAGCACTAGTTAACTGTTTGTACCTAGGCACTGCAATCGTGATTCTGTAAGAATATGCGACATATATGACGCACAACTTAGCATCCGGATTGCTCGACATTTGGTTCTAGAAAGCCCTAATCTGCTTCTTCTGGCCGATCAATTCTGTAATAAACAAAATTTTTCATCGGTATCATAATTTTCGACACACGCACTACAACCAGCATTCGAAAATTAAATACGACGGTCTAGACGTATAAAAGAGTAGCCGGATTGTTAAGGTCTGCACGATATTTAAGTTACCTCTGAAGTGGCCTTGTCCTTCTGCGAATTGATCAAGCAGTTGATTAATGCACATTATGCTTATGCACGGCAATGAACATTTCGTAACTAGTTGTAACATGTATGATACACAAAGCAGTAACAATTTTTAATATATCAGCGCGATATTCATGTCAAATTAACGGTGAAATTGTTAATATGTTCTTTGATCATGAAGTAAACTTATTAACAGACGTTTTCTGTGGTATTTTAAAGCTTTCAACTATTCCGTGGATTTAGCATCCCACTACTAGATACGAGAGGAATGGCGCATAATGTAGTAGCCTAGTAGCACATGGCATCTAAAAATTTGGGTCAGGGGATAAATAAATTGCTTCTACTATGTATCAAGCTAGCAGTAGCCTTATGCGCAGAAGGTTTCAACGGTATTATAATGCTTTACAAAAAGACACTTCAATAATTATTGCGTAATTAGGTACGACAGAAATTAATCCATGAAACTGCGGTTCTATATCTTAAGTGATCTTGATATTCGGATCACTGGAGCAGGGAAATTCAAATGCTGCGAATTGACGAAGCAAGCTTAAACAGTATTTTCAGGCTTCAGCTCACGAAAAGTAATCATCGTTTCTTACCTAGATGCGACAGACATTGCGCATAATGTATCAGCCATATAGCTGCCATTAAGTTAATATTTTGCTCATAATAGTGGACAACAACTTCTTCCGCGTACACACGAAAACTTAAAAGTAATCCAAAGAAGGCTTGAATAATATTTAACGCATCAATCCTGGCATTGCAATCAGCATTCCGTAACTACATGCCACATACATCTTGCATAAATGAACAGACATTAGAAAATCAGCTTGATATTCGGTTGATCGGAGCAGTGGATTACTTCCTAAGCAGATCGAAAAAGCCGTTTGCTTATGCGCAGAAGGATTCAGCAGTTTTTAACGTTCTCATCCAGGCTGTACAATTATTTTTGTCTAACTAGATGCGATAGGCTTAACGTGCAAAGCAGCGGATGGGTAACGCACGTCGGCTCCATATCCGTTTCAAACTGTTAGTAACCTGTTTTATCTGCATATTGACAAAGATGTAACCTAATTCGCAATAGGCTTTAGCAGTATTTGAACGCGTTAACCCAGGGATTGCTATCAATATTCCTTTACTCAATGCGAGATGTCTGATACCTGAAGCAGCAGCCGGTTTGCTCAGATCACCCTGATATTCGTGTCAAGTTTTCAATGACGTTTTTTATCTGAGGGTCGTACTAGTTAAAAATTGTACACATAAACTTTAACGGGATTTTTTAGCGTCAGCCCAGGCACTGCAATCACCATTACGGCCAAGACGCGATAGGCCTGACGTGTTAAAGTGTGACCGTGTATTAAATCTTACCTCGATATGTGTGTCACGTGTATAATGAACCTCTTGTTCTGCAGATATAACAGACAGTAGCTTATGCATAGAAGAATTGAACGATATTTTCAATCGGCATTCTGTAACTAAATGCGACAAGCTTGACAACTAAATCAGCAAATGGGTAATTCAGATTAGCTCGATTTTTCAGTCATGTAGTGTTTCCGCCAAAGCGCTAAAGTTAGTACTTCATAGCTAGATGCGAAAGGCTTGACGAATAAAACAGCTGTTGGTTAGCACATGTCAGCAAGATATTCGAATCACCACGACTAGAAACGTAATCACTTTGGATCGACCAAGCAGAAGACTTATGGAAAAAGGGTTTCCTCGCTATTTTCACGCTTCAACTCAGGCGTTGTAACATGCATGCCTTAATAGGAAGCGATTGGCCTGGCTGCTCAGTTTAGCTTGATATTTGGGTCACAAGAGCAGTGAATTGCATTTTCGGGGAATCGCCCAAAGCGTATCCTTACGCGCAAATACTTCAAAATTATTTTAACACTTTAACCTGGGCACTGCTCTAGGCATTCCGTAATAAGATGCCAAAGACTTGAGTTATAAAACAACGTCAGTTACGTCATGTTAGTTTGATATTCGTGTCACGCTAGCAGTGACATGCTTCTTTTGCGGATCGCCAAGTCGTAGCCTTTTGCGAAAATGGCTCCATCAGCTTTTCAATGCTTCATCTCAGACAGGCTTCACTCATAAGTGAGCAATCTTTTCACTCACGTAAGCTCGATATTCGGGTTACGCCAACAGCAACGTGCCTGTTCTGCTGATGGGCCAAGCAGTAGCATTATGTGAAAAGGGAGTCAGCAGAAATTTTTCGCTCAAATCCAGAAAGGACTCATAAGAAACGGCTTCCGGGTAGGTCAGGTCATCTCGATATTCGGTTCATGGGATCGATGATCCACTTCTTCCGCAAATCGATTATGCATTACACATTTCCACCCATAAATTGCACTCAACATTCCTTAGCTAGATGCGAAAGGTATGACGCATAAAAGAGCAGCAGGAATAGTAGCAGTGAATTTCTTTTTCACGGATTAATTAAGCAGTAGCCCTATGCATAAAATGTTTCAACAATAATTTAACGTTAAATCTCATGCATTTTAATCAGAACTCCTCAACGGGATGCAACAATCATGACGCACTAAATATCAGCTGTGTCACTAAAATCAGCTCATTATTCGAGTTATGGTAGCAGTAACCTTGTTCTTCTGCTAATCGAAGAACCGGTAGACTTATTTGCAAAATACATCTGTGCGGCAGGGTGGCTCACTGGTTAGAGCAACTGAATCCGAAGCAGTCGTTTCCAGGTTCGAGCCCTGTTTGCTGCAAATTCTGGACAGTACGTGATGAGTTCCCATGAAAGATGAAACCGGTTTGCTGGATGAATTGCCTTTTCTACATTATACATTACTTAGCTTACACTGACAAATATATGTACGTATGTATGCAATGGATCAGAGTTTTAAATTAAATCGCAACCTTGATGAAAGTAAATTTTACCTCGCAACCAATACTAGTGTAATAAGCATTCCGATATCCTATGTGGAAGGCATGACGCATAAAGGAGCAGTCCGAGAGCTGAAGTCAGTTCCGTATTGTTGTGATTGGAGCAGTGATCTGCTTCTTCTGCGGATCAAGCCAGCAGCAGCGATATGTGCAGAAGGCTTTAGCAGTTTTACTAATGCTGAAATCAGCATTCGATGACAAGATGCAACCAACATTGTGTATAAAGGAGAAGCCGTTTTCTCTGTTCAGCGCGATATTCGTATTAGATTAGCAGTGATCTGCTTTTTCTACGCGTCAAACGAGTTGTAGCTCTGTGTGCGTTATTTATCACCAATATTTAAACGTTTTAACTCGAACACTGCATTTAAAATTCCATAACTGGATGCGACAGGTTTGACGCACAAAATGGCGGCCATGTAGCTCAAATCAGCTCTATTTTGCAGATTACAGGAGCAGTGAACTTCTCCTTCAGCACATCGACCAAGCATTGGCTTTATTCGCAGAATTATTTAGCAATCTGCGATCTAGAATGTGTTTTGACTGGCACGATGCATTAAAAATTACGGCCGAGTAGCACATTTCAGCTCGATATTAACGTTGTTGGTGAATGACTTCTGCCGATAGCGAACGCATCTCTAGATTCTTTAATGATGTAGTTCCATTGTCTGTATGCACTTTTCCATTTGTTTAACATGCTTTAAAATTAAATAGGATATTTGGTAAAATAACAAGCAGACTAAATGACTTATCTTCTAGGTTATACTCCTTTACTATTTATACTTGCTAGAATCGTAATACGAATTGACGTTACAATAGGAAAAACTATTAATTTAGAAAGAATTTTTCCGTCGCAGTCGCACAATTAAGCTTACCACATTGCAAAATAATTGCAATAGCTAAAGCGTGACGTTCTCTGCTGCTGCAAAATTGACTTTTTTGCTTAATTTCATTACATTCTCAGACGTCAATCAGATGATATGCAAAACATTGTTTTCTTTTAGTCTGAGCTGCCAGAATCTATGTAGTGCATCACTTAAATATTCAGTTTTTCACTCCAAGGATTTGTTTTTTTATGAGAAAATACAACATAAATTTACTGAAACCTTGTGCAGATTAATTAGTACAACGCTATGTTGGAAGCAGGTTTTCTCGGGTTAAAAAATGTAGATACAGGTGGAAGCTTTATTTTATTTTAAGCAATGTAAACGGGTAACCTCGGGGATATTTTGCCATTACGGATTGATGCAGGTTAACTAAATTACTGGTCAATGTCTGAAATCAGTTCTCTTGTAACAAGTTAAACTTTATTATATACAGACTATCAACGTATTTCCACTTTTAAAATGTTAACTTCCAGCTGTTCTCACAAAATTTTGCCAAGATAAATTTGTGATATTAATCTGTACGGATATCTACTTCGTTATCCAAATAATAGGTGAACAATCACCAGTAAGGTTGTATTTAACGGTTACGAGATAATCCAACATAATAAAAATACTCAAGAATTAAATAAACATTCGTTTCACAGGTGGCGAAAGAATAATTAAACCAAATTTTTAATCTTGATATAAACACCTGACAAATTATGTACATACATTTGTCAGTATGAACCAAGTATTGTAAATTGTAGAAAAGACAATTCATCCAGTAGACCCGTTTCGACCTTATTGGAAACTTATCACATACATTCAAGACTTTTCCATAAATAGGGTTCGAACCACGGCATGTTCGCTTCGGAATCTGCTGCTTTTACCGCTGAACCACGCTGCTGCATACAACACGCAATTTTCAGTTATATACTAACTAATATTTCTTGGTTCATTTAATTACATAAATGTTCAATTAAATACCGCGTTCTCAGGTAACGTGGTGTCTATTTTATAATGAAAGACTGAGATTGGTATGCTATATAGGCTTCACCTAGAGCAATGGCTGACAAAAAAAGAGTAGTTAGTATATAACTGAAATTTATTTTAAGTATGCCGCCGAGTGGCTTAGTGGTTTGAGTAACACATTTCGAAGAAGACGTGTCAAAGTTCAAACCCTGTCCGCGGCAAATTCTGGACAATACGTTATGAGTTCCCAATAAGGATGAAAGTGGTCTACTGGATGAATTGGCTTTTATACATTAGTCAACGCTTAGTTTATACCGACAAATGCACGTACACAGTGAAACAGGTATTTATATCAAGACCGCAAACTTGAATTGACTAAAATATTCAATACGCAAACAGTCTCATCAGTATTACTAGGCCAATTTAAATAAAAAATGTTGCATTCATTCATAAACACTCATTGTTTATACGTAAATAAGTTAAAAACGTTTGTTTATGCTAAAACAAATATCTTTTTTCAGTTGTTTCATATTAATTGACATGTTCTACTGGACTGGAAATCCATATTAAATAAAGTTTGAAAGAGGAAATATTCTGTTTTGACAACCTTTATAGTTTTTCCAATGTTGTGTTGTTCAATTTTATATTCTCTATTCACTGGAGTTTGCTTTTGCTTAAATTTTAATTTTTTAATACACTATTGATTCTGGCATTTACCAGTTAAATATTTTTAATGATATAATGCACGAATAGGAAATATTCTTTGGCTAAGTTTGTTGTAACTACATCTATTGGTAGATTGGCATTTACATTTGAACCCTTTTCTATTTGTTTAAAAATAGAGCCTTAGCCTTATTGTAGATTCAAGGCGTAGTTATTTTGTATTCGTGATTAAGATATTTAAATAAAATACATCTTAATAAATGAAATGCCTCGATATAAATAATATAGAAAAGTGTTATTACGCAATTTTGATTTTTAAGCTTGCTCTACAGGATGACATAGAAATGAGTAAGGTGTATGCGGATAGCTAGTCTATAAGGTTTTTACTTCAACTTCTTCATAGTTCAAATGAGCCAAACTTATTTGGTTAATCTGTTTCTGTTTTTACTTAAATATAATGTATGCAACATGTCCTAACTACTTGGTGACAAATTGCCAGTGTCTGTTCGTTGAACTAATACTACTACGATTATCATTTTATTCAATATGCACTGATGCCAGAAATGATTCTTATTCAGGTAGAAATAAAATTGTTTACAATATACATTGTAAAATTTATTTTATAAGTAGAATTATACGGTGTTGGTGTTTGTTCTTAATGGAAACACTATCAGGTGTTGGATAATTACTCACTTAACTCCTGTTACGGTGGCTAAAGTTGATCCTAAATATTCTGCACGACAGCTGCTCCATATAATGAATTATTATACTTTAAAACCCACAACATTATAAACATAATACCAATGCTTCGGTTTTAAACACTTTCATTCTGAATTCTATAAGAATAAAGTAAAAATGGCTTTCATGGAAGAATGATATGAGGCATAATGAAAAGCTTCCTAATTGGATGCAAATTGCTCTGTCTATTGATAGGAAAGTGGTCTGAGAAATAAGGGGTCATTAGAATAAAGAGCAATATTCCGGAATAAGTACAAAGCAGCTGACCGTGGTATATATATATATATATATATATATATATATGCGCCTATTGGTAGAATAAATTATGGTTTAATAAATGAACCTTTTTTTGGAAGAGCTCATTGCCAGCTGAGGTCGTATTATGCAGCGCTGCAATTAAAACTGCAAGGAAACTGTATTGTCGATGTCATTTTATGTTGTAATTTATTTTTTTAGTCTATGTTTCGTATTAATGAATAGACGGTCTTATTAATGTATGGTTTACTGATAGATTTTCCCTCTAAGCAAGTTTTATCACCTCTTTCATCATTAAGCATCTCACGGGTACAGGAATTTGATGGTCATGTGCCAAATATGAGGAGTGTTTAATATTGATTTTATACTGATTATGATAAGGATAAAGATGAGGAAGATGATTATGATTACAATGATGATGATGATGATGATGATGATGATGATGATGAGGATGACGATGTTGATGAGGATAAGTATGATGATGAAAGTGATGATTATAAAGATAATAAGGATAATGTCAAAAATCTCAATTGTATTACCCTCTGTCTTTGTGAGCAAATAAATATACTTTGTTTATAGCCTATGAACATAAACGAGGACATATAGGCATTATTAAAAATATGCATAATAAAATGCTGTGAAAAGAAAATTTTTTTTTAAATTTTGATTTTTATTTAGTAAATATTCACAAAAGAAAGTTTGAGGTTAAAGTTCGGATGGGTTGTTATGGCTCGCAGATGCCTGTAAACCACCATTTTGTTAAAGCCTTTTGCGATATATTAGGTTCAACGTTTCAGCACACAATAACCAATTCATTGTTAAACGTATCTGTTAATGTAACATTAACATTCGGCAATAAATTTACAAAAATAACTTGTAGCAGTCTAAATTTCTTCAATTTTCATCAAGCTCGAGCTAATAAATGTGAAAAATAACGCAAACATTTCAAATATTGTGTTCTATGAGTTGAACATCTTACTGTAGGACTGTATACAGAAATTCGAAAAAATTACCTGTTTCACATTGCAAACAATAATTGGAAAAGCCGTTATATAGCAAAATCAAAGGTTAAAGATCTATGTTAGTAAACAACTATGGTTAAAACATATCATTTAGATGTACTAATTGTATTTAAATTTGATGTCTAAATATTTAGTAAATAGAAGCAGCGAGTAGTTACAAAAACACATTTAGGTCATGCCACAGTTGAGACGAAAAAAATAATATAAACTTCATATATATATATATACATATATATTTATATGTATATTTGTAAATTGTTATATAGATACGGCAGATATTTATGCATTATGGCAAATTTAAATAGTACACATACGGAAAAAGAACGAGCATACTTATTATTTCTTGAAAGACGTTCGTCTTAATATTCTGCTATTGATGCTTTTATGTCCTAGTTAATTAAAGTTTCAACTTTGGAGGGTTTAATTAACATATCAACATCTTAAGCATTTGAGGATTATTTTGGGCTAATGACTAGGTCGCATTTACAAATAAAGTTAATGTTGACACAACAATAAAACTAAGCAAAACGTTTCAGATGAAAATAATGAGCGAAATGATGATTGTAGTGAAATTTAATTAAAAGGATAACACGGGAGACGAATGAAGATTGTTCGTTGAAAAGTGGTTAGAACTTGATTGTCATCTAAGAAGAAGCATTCACGGATCGGTGGGTTAAATTATATTTTGATATTAAAATGTATGGTGATTGATTTATAAAATATCTGAGGTGAGCCCTAATGAAAAAATGTGGAATATCGTAATGGAGAAAACGATTTTATGTTGGTATTGATTCACAACACGAATTGATCTACCTGATCTGATGCGGCAACGCAAAATTATCTGTTTGGCAAACGATTCAAGTCAAAATTACATAGTCCTACTTAAAAATTTTCTACAATATTATTTGTTGAAGTAAAAAGAAACATATGTACTTTTTAACATTTCCCTTATGGTTGTGGCTATTTACAGAAATGTGCAGATTATTTGAATGACAGGGCATTACAATGCTCATGCTAATAAAAATATGTTAAAAGAATTGTTTTTACGCGTAAAATTGTTTAAAATCCATTACGTAAGCGTACTGTTTATGTTTTCTTGTGAAAAACACCAGTTTGCATTTATGCTACTGAAGTTATATTAAGAAATTGAATTTTAATAAATTAAAAAAGGAAAATAATTTATAGACACATTTTCAGACTAAATTTCAGAAATTGATAAATAACGGAACGTAGATGTTCTGACCAATGTATGCAGAATTATATATATATATATATATATATATATATATATATATGAAGGAAAAAGTAAAAGGTTTTATAGTATAAATGTAATACTAAATGACTTTACCGGTACATCTAACACACGTTTTCGATTATATGATGGTTCTGAACTGGTTATAATCAAATATCTCTGTCAATATTATAATTTTTACGCATAACTACATATACTTGCACACAGATCCACACATACAAACACAAACACACACACACACACACATATATATATATATATATATATATATATATATATAATAAGTAAATATGTACATAAACCATGTGAGAAAATAAATTAGGCAGCTTATTTAGCTCATGCAATATGGTGGTTGGGTTAATAAATTTCGGCATTAAATCAAATGTGACACATGGTTAGGCCACTTGTGATAACTGTTCAAATTGATTGCTAAACGTTTCAGTTTCAATGAAGCATACACTTATCCGCTATTGATATATATATATATATATATATATATATATATATTAGCTTTGATTTAAAAAGAAAAAAATCAGTAAGACATTTGAAGTTGCTACACGCTCCATAGAGATCTAGTTAAATTAGTAGAATAGAACAAGAAAGATGAAATAACTATTTATTTATTGTGCTCAAATTTTAAGAAGCAATAAAATAAATTTATGCAACTTCAATCTTTGCAACAAAAATGTATTTCGCCATATCAGTTTAGATTAAATTACGAGTTGCTAAATCACAATTGAAATAAGGTAGCTCAAATTATACAATTTAAAAATAAATTTTCCAAGATTGACACATGGAACAAAAAGCTTTGATTTAAAATCTTTTTCAAAATAAAAAATGACATTAAAAAAATAGATGACTGGAAAATAGAGAGCAATATTCAAAGGAAAATTAAATCTAATAAAAATTCATTTCAAAAATAAAAGCACATGAATATTTCACGTTTTATCCACCTCAGAAATATAGATATTTACCAAAACCTTGTTCTTGCTAAAATTATTACTCTCAAATCTGTTTTAATCAATTTTTCATTATGAAATTCTCAGTTTGATTATTTAAAATAATAATAAAATTAAACAATCATTGATTGCGCAATTGATGACAACAACTCTTTAAATCAAGTTTGCAAGATTAAAATAAATCCCATTTTATTTAACCAGTCGAACAATACAGGAAAACTATTGTCAGTTAGATGTACTGACGTGTTTCGACCGTTTATGATCATCATAAGAGCACACCAAAAAACTAACTAGCGGGGATTAAACCGCAATGAATATATAAGACAAGCAAAACTAGATATGCGGATCTCGCTCTAGTTATCTCACATAAATTGTACTAGAGGTAAGAGCCGCATATCTCATTTTGCTTGCCTTATATATTAATTGCGGTTTAATCCTCGCTATTAGGTTGGCTGTCGTACTCTGATGATGGTCATAGAAAGTTGAAACACGTCAGTACGTGCGATTGACGGTTGATTTGCAATGATGTGAGACTGGTTAAATAAAATGGGATTGGTGCTTATATCAAGCTCGCAAACTTGATTTCAGTAATTGTTTCAATTAACGCTGATACATTAAGTAAGATACCTTAAAACAGTAGATTCAAGGCTTTATATTTTGGAGCACAGTTTCTGTAAATAAACATGTGTAATTATTCCACGTTCCTTGTTTTATATTTAGCATATTTGTGCATTTTAATAACATCAAAACACATATTTACTCATGTAAAGAAGATAAAATGTAACATTTCTCTTTTCATAATGATCTTTAGAAATGCTAAAAAACGGATACTAGTTTCGCCATTGTAATGGTATTAAGATCACTTCAATGTTTTAAAATACATTCCGTGTCAAACTGATATTTCAATTACGGATAAAAACCAGAAGGAAATGTCATTGATGTACCGATTTAATTCTTTAAAAAAGATCAAGCACAATATAGGGTTAGTAAATGTTAAGACAAGGAATTGTTAAAAATATGAGCCCATTGAATGAAATTTCTAACTACGTTCGAAAGAATCAGGCAGCATAAACACAGGTATAAACGTGTCCTGCATAATCAATAGAGCGATTGTAAATACCTACACATAATTTAAATAAGAGTGATGTTACTAATTTAGGCCATGATACTAGGTCTCAATCAAATATTGTTAATTAGTAGGTCTCTGTTTTATATTTTTTATAGAGGAAATTTATGTTGGAAAAATTTTGATTTGCATTTCCTCGAAGTTGCAACAATTTATGCGAATTTAATTTGAATCTATTTCAGCTAATCTGATAAGTATACATTTTACAAATATGTTTCCTTTGCTACTCCACAAGACTTCGCTCCTCGTGGGATTCACTAACTGCCCTACTAACCGACAGTTCGACCTTGTGTACATATAATCGTTTTGCAAATACTATCTTGTTTTAAAAAGCATTATCTAGACTAAATTGAAAAACTCGCCCAATCGACTACATAAGGTTTACAGCTGTTTAGGATTTTGAATCCATTTTGTTATTTGATCGATATTAAAAGTTTCGTTTCCATCTCACATCGTTAACCATAATCAGGCGTGTCCGCTTCCATTAAGAAATTTATTGTATTTTCTGTGTAAAACATAGGCTGGTTAATTTGATGGGTCATTTATACACAGATATCGTCTCTTCATTTGTTAATGTGCATAGTGTAAAGTTTCACTTTTAGATAAAACGCAGACAGGATTGCTTGTAGATGTTTATTAAATTAAAAGAAGAATTCTCACATAGGTGATAATGTTCGTAGAAAAATTGCTGGATGGTGAAATCTGACGAGAAGCAAAAATAAGGATTATATCAAACTAATAGTAATAGTAATAATAATAATAATAATAATAATAATAATAATAATAATAATAATAATAATAATAATAAAATTAATAGTGTTTTTGTTATTTATGCTACTGGAGCTTTGTTTTCGAACAAGAATGTTTTATCAATTTTAATTTTGATTTAAAAGACCTAGTGTTTTAAGGCGGTGTAGCTTCCTTAGATGCTGCGCTTAGATTTATCAATTGGAAACTATCTCGCTTTTGGCTGACGTAGCAACTTTGAGAACACGACGTCGAAACCTCTGTCCAACGCAGTAAAGTTTCCAGATGAGCAATCTCAGTACCAAGGTTGTATATGCTATAGCAGATTTACGCTATAGATATATTATCGAATCACTAAAACTGGCGCATTTCATTATTTCTTAAAGAAACCCATGCTTCTGTGCACCTGGGATGGCAAGAATATGCAGATAAATGATTAGATGTATAAACTAACGAATCAGTACCATTTTAGACGAAACTAGATATAAACGATGTGGCAAAATCTGCTCTAACACAACAATTTCGAGAAGAGAAATGGCTCTAATAGCAGGAAACGTTTTAAAATTAGCATTCGGTTGAAAATCTTTCACCTTTAACTATTCCCTAATGGATGCCTGATAACATGCAAGGTGTTTGAATGTAAAGTCAGAAGTACAAAAAGAAAAAACTTCCATGGGGTTTTTGATCTATAATATAATATTTCCTGCATTGATATAATATTTCATGTGATTCCTTTTTTTATATTTAAAATATCATGAAACTGTAAATGCAGTTTTGTTGCTCATTTTATATAATCCCGAACAATTTTAATAATAACTCATTAATGCAAATATCTAAATACGTTAACCAATCCAACAACCCCAAATAGGGTGCTTTAAAATTTAACATTATTTTCCATCGCCATTAGAAAAGTAACACTGCCTCATATTAGTACCTACTGCCAGGCCTTATATTTTAGTTGACTTTGTAAGTTACATTAGCTTGATGAAATGCATTTGAATGCTAAATATGGAACATTTTATTGTTTTGTGTGCATAACATTTCATTTGTTCGACTCATATTAATGAGTTTCGTATGGCGCAACACGGTAAAACAACCAACATTTGCATGCATTCAGATGGCAACATCTCTGACAACACGTGTTATATAGTAGTTCGCGAGGCACTTTTCAAGTTTTCATTTTGAATTGACGGTTGATCCCGCATGACGAGTCTATTTTCCAAACATCACATAAAGAGAGTCCTGATTATGACTCAAAAAGGTTTTTTAAATATCCTGAAGGAGTGTAAAGGTTGCATGATAATTTACATAGTGTTAGGCTAATTTTAAAAGGTAATAAATATTGCTCATGAGGAAATATAACCTAATTATCTTTGTCATTAATCATTTCGAGATTGAAGTGAGTTTCTACGTATACCGATTATGGTATTTATTATTGACAATTAAGTTAAGATATAATCATTTTCTTTGAACAGTACTTGTATTTGCGTATATAGACCAAACCCCTTGCTTTTCGTTTTGTTATTTCAGAAAATGGTGCTTTATTCCATAATGTAATAAGTGATAATACTAAACGTTTCGTTATTTTGCTAATCAAACTTTGTATCTGTTGAAACTCAAATTCTGGCCAATGATATACTAATCGGTTAATAAATGCAAGTAAACTTTTTAAACTATTGTCAACGAACAATGAAAGGTGTTTTAAAATACAATTTTGTTTCTTATGCTGTTAAAGTTTTTGCTCATCGTTAATTGAGTTATTAATATTAATTAATTCTGGGAAGGCACAAACTCTATCATGTGGCAATGGGAAAAATGTTTTGTAAAGCAAAATTTAACGTTAGTATTTTAGTATAAACTAACTTTCACGAAGGTAACTCTTGACATTGTGTGCCTAGTAACTTTTTATTCTATGGAAAGTGTAAAATTTTTGCAAAATATTATTATTATATTATTTGATTGCAAGTTATAGATATTAAGAATAAACTAAAATCCATTATTTGTGCTTGAATTTAATTTGAATTTTGTATCCTACATAACAAATTTTCAATAATAACAAATCTGGACAAGTGATACAGTCTAATCTAAGGGAAACAATTCATGTGAAGTGCGAGAAATTAAATATAAGCTTTCTTACATATTAAGTTTATAGTTATGCTGAAGTATTAGGCCAATTTCGGTTCCGTATTGAGGAGCTCCATGGGAGTGCTGCAATAACTGCAGTTTTAAAATTCTACGTACTAACGCAATAAGTTAATATCATCAATTGAAGAAAAAATTGGCATACAATTTTGTTTATACGTTGAAAAATACGTTAACAAAACTGGATATTGAGTTGATCTTCTAACTGCTTTGTTAAAGTATGTTTGGATGAAGTGTGAGAGCTTAATTCTTATCAAAATTTGCCCAGAATATTAATAGTAGAAGTAATTTATTAAATATTCATGAGCCTCATTCTCTTTTTTCCTAGTTTCCATGAGTAGTTAATAAGTATTCATTGAGAACGGTTTGACTTATAGGATATTTAAAAAAAATTATTGAGTATACTGGTTACATTAGTTTAAAAGAAGTTTCTTTGAACAAATTTAAGATCAATCAGCTATCGATTTTATTTAAATATAACCATTCACAGTTGGATTTTAAAATGTGCTAAAATGATTACATTTTGCTACCACAATATTAAAACTTTCTTATCTTAATTTAAGAAATGCTTGTTTGAAAATACCTGAAAATGGCATTTTGTAATGTTCTAAAATCTTTTGCCGATATGAAATAGATGTTAACCGGTAAACATAAACTGAATTCATTTCATTTCATCTAGAACAATGATCATGAAGCAATTCATGTGAAAGTCAATTTGTTATTACATTTTTGAGAAATTTGTGGGCTATCCAAAATCAGCCAACAGCAATGATTTGCCACTTACCAACTATATAATGAAAAAATAAAAATTAAGATAAATTTGCACAAACCTATTGAATTTAATGTCCAACAATAGCACGCTAATTAAGACTCGCTAGATAGGATGCTATTTTGTGGTTGATTTAATTATCTTTTGAAATAATTTATCTCAAACAAACATGTCTGATGTAAAAGATTTCCCATGCAGATAGTGACCATGCTTGATGACTAGGACCAACAAAACGAGTCAAATTTGTTAGTCAGGTTATTGAACACCAAAGCAGATTTAACAGAGAAAAGCCGACATCTTATTGATGCAAACGATTTCAAAATATAAAAATCTATTTCAAATATTACTTTATTAACCTTTTGCTGTCAGACGTACACAGGGTACGCAATTAAGATTAATTATGCTAAAGCTAGAAGAACAGTATAAAAGATAATTTCTAAACTTGGCCGCCAAATTGTATCGAATCACGCGACAGCATTCTAAAATTACCCAACAAATATTGGCTTTGTATTTTTGATCTCGCATAATAAAAAGTAAATTAATGTGCTATATAAATGAAATTCGGAATCAGCAATGCTTTTCAGTTTAAATGGTAAAATACGATTATAGTTCTCCTATGTATTTTAAGGCTGTTCAATAAAAAGCAGTTACAAATAGCTGCGAACATGTGGTATACTTCTTTTGGAAAAAAACTAGATAATTGTTTCTTACTTTAACATTTGTGAATAAGACATCTGAATCTACCCTCTAATATCTCGAATAATACGTTGAAATTTTGTGCTATTTTTCTCAATTTGAAATCAAAATGATGCATTTTCTGTTAATAAATATAAATCCCTTATTAAATAAAACCAACAAGGCGTAGTAAATCCGCGTAAAATCTTTGTGAAATATTCGCACACTAGAGATACACACTAGGTTTTCATGTAATTCTTTTCATACTTGATTGTGCTAAAGTTATAAATATTTAAAATGCGAGAGCTCTATACTTTAAATACATTTCTTTGCATGATATAAATGAAATTAGCAGATTTCAAATAGACAAGAATCCGATGTTTCTTACACGTCATAGGCCTTGGGATAGGATACGCAAAATTGACATACAAAATTACCTTTAACAAAACTCGTGCAATTAATGCTTACTAATTTGAAAGAACTTTGAATGAAAGCATGGAAATCAGAGACCGTTTTTATCAAGACTGCAAGAAATTGTACTGAAGAAATTCCAATAAAGTAAAATGTATGCGAAATTGATAATTATAAGAGTCGCATTTTTATTTTTCTTTAATTTTTACCTACATTGTGGTGGAATTTCCATTACACGTTTTTACCGCGTGGTCTAATGACGGCCAATGCGGGTTGAAATATCTCAGTGCATGAAATGGGCAATAATTTATTTGATTGTGCGCTTGATTAGCAAAATAATATTTTGGGTTATTGCATAATAAAAAACCTAAAATAAATCAGTAATTTAACACCACGCGCATACAGTTAACGACTAGTTATAAAAATTTTACATGTCAAATTTCATAAATTATAAATTATTCGCGGAATTCTCTACATTTATTACATTGCTCTTCGCTATCCCAATTAGCATTCCATAAAATGTGAAACTTGTTAAACATGCTTATTTAACACAATGTCATGGCTTACACTTAACTGCTTTAGAACTAAATCTAGTTTTGTCATGATGCACCAAACGTCTTTGCGATAAAATGAATGATTTCTCTATCAATTCTGAGATGCATTACACTCGTAATACATATGTTAAAAAATCCCTTATATTTCCACTCACACAAAATTTTCATTCATGCAATTCTTCACTACCGCTTCCAGCAAATCATATAGTCCTTATTCAAAATTTTTATCCAGCCCTCGGTACTTTGAATGTTACACACTGTCAAGCTTTAACTTACTAAAGCTACAAATTAGAGAATTTGTCTTCTGAGTTCATTGAACATTTTACTTATTCAAACGTATATTGAAAACAGCCAAATATTCGACACAGCTGGGTACATTAACATCAACTGAAAGTACGTCTGGAAGGCAAGCATGCAGCCCTCGCCAGAAAAATGATGGGCCGTTAGGCCATAAATTGTAAACTACTGAATATTTACCTTAGTATTTTGCAAAGATTATATGTGGATGTTCCATTTTCCAAACTTAATAGAGGCTGAACTAAAACATTTTTTAGAATTTACATGAATAATGTCTTACTATGCCAAGCTGTCAAGGAAAGTGGTGATTGGTGACAGATTTGGCTAAAATCAAGATTTCGAGTATGGTATGGACTTGAAGTGATTTTTTAAACCATGTTCCGCATTTCGGTTACATATGTTTACAAAGTAACTTAGTGCACAATATATCATTCGGATGCTGAATAACTAAATTCAGAAAGGTATGTTATTGGGAAATTAAATTCAGTGGATTATTTGTGATCATTTGTTAAATTATAATTAAGATTCCCAATACAGGCCAACCATTCATTCTTCTCGTAAAATGCGAAGAAGAAAATTCTTATTAAAATAGCAGCGGCATTGCAATTTAAATGGGGGAACTCAAACAGATTTCAACATCACGTTTAAATTGAATTTACTTAAATTATTTAATTAAAAATGAACTCTTTATTTATAATTGAAAATATTTAGCTGGATTTACGAAATACTGTTGGAAATGTAATAATCAATTAACAAATTTTAATCCAGCACCGAAGTTCTGCATGTGTACACATATTTATATTGGCGTTGCATTCTAAAGGTATCAAAAAAAAGCAGATGCATTTAATAAAAACGATGGTAGGGCATGAAGTAAATACTCCAGAAGGGCAAAACCGGCATAAATGATGAATTGAACATTAAAAGAAATGGGTAGTTTACACGGAATTACAATCTATAATGAAGTGCTTCAATAAGATTTAAATTATATATATAAGAATATATATATGGAACAAAGTAGTTTTAATGTCCAAAACTGCGGTTTTCATCATCTAAATAACATAAATTATTTATGTTCTAAAATGAATAGCATGTTAACAAACTTTATAAATCTCCGTTCATAACCACGTAGAAATTTTAATTTCTCATTGCACATGTATAATTGTTTTATTCGAAAGCGTAAATTAGCGTAAATTCTCTACTTAATTTAAAATATAATAACTGACTACGAAAGGTCTTCAAAATGAAAACTGCGATAAAAATATGCTATTCAATATGAAAACGACAAAATGGAGCACGTGGACTGATTTTAAAATATGGATATTTTAAAGTAAATGGTTTGAACGAAGTGTTCATTAATGGAGAAAAGTTAATGTCTAGGCAATTTTCCAACAGGAGTTTATGTTAGTTAGCGTGCCATTGTAAAATACAATTTAATGGAACATAACATTAGGCATTATCATAAATTACGTTATTCACACAACAAAGGTAATATCATTTGGGACACATGGTCAAAGTGGTCATCCTTGCTTCCTAAACGAATGTTCATTAGATGAATTTTCAACGTTAAATAATTGAAAAATCAAAATTTATTAGAATTTTAATCTATCGAACATATAATAGCAGATTACTTCTTTAAAAAACCTGAACGCATTGAAAGAGAATAATATTTCACCACTCTTTAAACAGAATTTTTTAATATATTTGTCATATATATATATATATATATATATATATATCAGATCACATTTCAATATACAGAAAATCTAATTGTATTATTGGAAAGCATCACAGCAGAGCATCATGAAAACTAAGTATAATACATTATCTTTAGATCTTAATGCGAGTCGAAATAGAATATGAGAATTCATTTAAAAATCGACAAATTAGTCATTTAACATTAATACAAATGTTCGTTATTTTCAACGAAATTTTATAATAAATCAGTGTATCGGCATTTAACTACCTAAATTTAAAGATATATTCTGATGTTGTTTGCCGATGAGACATCGCTAAAATGCAAGCGAAAGCCTATTTCGCATTTGTAGCATTTTAAATATTAATATACGTTCAGAAAGTGTTGATAGGCCAACTGGATTAAAAGTAATTTCATGAAAGATATATACAATAAATAAATAAATATATATATATATATATATATATATATATATATATATATATATATATATATGTATCTAAATGAGATACATGCTTAGTTTGTAGCACATGTTTTACACTTTAGAAATGGAAATAATCTGGAAGTGTCAATATTTACGCAAATTGCGGCATTCACTACAGCGCATACACTGATAGCAATGTCCAAATTATAAAATAGTCGATAAATTAAATAAATTTAAGAAACTACAGAGTTTAATCGAAATAATTAAATTATATAAACTTTGGCATGCGTAATGAGTTTCTACATCTCTTCTTAATTAAAGAATACGGTTTGCTTGTTATCTTGGTTATAGTAATCATGAGAAAATATTAAACATATCTTAGTTCCAAACAATACAGAGTTGAGGTGTTTATCATGACTTCAATTAAATTAAAGCAAAATTTAAACATAAAAAAATGTAGAAGCTGAAGTATGTTCTAAAAATACATCAATATATGTATATTTGTTCCTAACCTTTGGCAGAAATAATTGAACTGCACTACAGGTTATGAAATTTCGCATTCTGCCATTTTATTTTCGTTAAATGTTAAAAACGCTCTATGCGGGAAAAAATTTCATTGAAGCAAAATAACCATACATGAATATTTCCTACTTGTGGGTAAATGCGTGAATATTTCAATTTTATTAGTTTTTTCCATTTATCGTACTAAACATATAGCAAAATTGGATATACAGACATACTTTTCACAGAAAAATCTGGAAAGAAACACGTGACCATCATTGATAAGCCTTTCACTGCACTTCACTACGTAGATTTTCCAAATCATAACCACCAACGATTTATAGCACCTGCCAATATGCTGCTTAACAAAAAAGTCTAAGGGCGACAAAAAGTCCAAACTTATTTTCGTAATGTGCCAACACAAATTTAGTTTACAAATAAACATAAAAAGTAATAGCAAAATTCAATATCAATTCAAAATAATTTTACTGTTTGCTGACTTATTGTAAGGACACTGCATTTGATCATGTTAAGAATACGTTAAAAGAAACCGTATTGAACAACTTATTAAAGAGCAGAAAACTATGGATATTTAGCTATAAATTGGCAAATAACATTATAAATTATGCAAACTTGGGAAAGCGAGAGTAACAAATTTTCTTCTAAAATCATACATATTGGTGGATGTATGTTTATAATGGAATAAAAGCCTTATGCTATGAAATTAAATGTAAGCTATTCCGTATGAATACAGAATATTTATGACGTGATTAAAACGTGCAATATTGACACCAATGTAATAATAATGAAGTAGAAAAAAATTTATGACCACATGATAAACATTTTAAATCTTTCGATATAAATTTTTTATAATGAGTAGGTAATAATACTGGCACGATGTACATATTCATATGATGTACACCAGCCAATGTGCGTAGAAGTTAGAAAGTTACTCTGAATCTTCAACTTTACAGTATGGGATTGATTTCCATTAATAATTCACGGACAAGAGAAATTTCCTAAAAGAACTATGGAATTAATATTATAATCTGTAAAATTTAAGTACATATTTGTACATACATAGTTTAAATTAATGGAAGCAATGAATTTTAAAACAATTCAAGTTAAAATAACTCTTTTGATAAAAAAACTGTATTGGACCTCAAACCGTTTAATAACAATCGAGCATCTTAGAAATAGGAAAATTATTTAGCAATGACTCCCCGAAAAATGTGCAAAATCGTAGAAAATGCTTTGCATTTTAAGCAATTATGTTTAGAACTTGTAAAACTATTTAAATCTTATTAATTAAACAATCAATTTGTACAATAATGTTAATCAATTAGAATTTATTTACACAAATGTTTAACAATCGAAAGGAACCTGACCAAGACATTTACGGATCGCCACAAACAGTGTCAATAATGGAAATAGGTTTATTAACCGACGTATAGGACTGAAGTGGTCGCAGATTAATCGATAACTTTAATGCATCCTACGCCGGAATTAGTTTTAAGTGAAGAAAAATTAAAGTAGAAAGCATATTTTGGGAACTCATGGCATTTGTCTGCAGACAAATATGCTTAGACTCAAGATAAGGATAAGATAACACAAAAAAATATTTTGATTCTCAAATTCGCTAAATAATTGTCTTTTACTTACTTGAGCAATTTAAATTGAACATGTTAAGAAAATAAATTTCGGCCTTACATAATTCGAGTGTCTTTAGTGTTTTGAACAATTAAATACATTAAAAAAGATTTCGTCATTATAAAATACTCTATTTATAAAACTTAAGCTTAGAAAAATAATAGTGTAATTATAATAATAGTAATAATAGTATAGTAAGTAATAATAGTAATAATAATAATAATAATAATAATAATAATAATAATAATATGTAATAAGATAAAAAATTATATATAAAATCCTAATAGGAATTAGAAAGTCTTTTGCATTTATAATGTTGTAATAATCTTTTACAACGCTCTTTAATGCTGGAAATTTGTTGCATGCATATAATAAGGAAACCAACTCTGACAAAAACTCTGAAAGTCGGGCTCATAACGTCAATAGACAAAAAAATCAAATAAATAATCTCACGATGTTAGGTGATTTTGACCGGTTTCCACTGATAGAATTAAAGTAACAAAATGAGTAGTTATGAGCTGTTTAAGTAGCTTTTTATTGAAACATTTCAAGGAAGATTAAACTGAGTCATTATGTGGCGTATCTATGCAAAAGTATTTTAAAGGTAATAATGAAAAAAATATGCGTTTAAAACTGGACTAATCGAAATAATGATCCTTAATTTCTGTACAACACGATACTATCCTGATCGACAGCTGATTGATTTTTAGAAGGCTCCGTTTGGGTTTAGCATAGCATCACAACGTCTTTCGGTTTTATTCCATCTCTTTGAACTGTGATGCTGAGAATTTCTGAAATGATTTACAGAAATACCAATTAAAAAATAAATTGTGTTAAAGCAAAATATGATATGTGTATGAATAAACAATTTTTTTATCGAGTTAGTAATACTTGAAGAGTATTTTCAATTTTAACAGAATCAACGAAGGAACAAATTTGATTTTTGATAATAAATAAGTGAATGTTTGTTCACTTATTCGCTGATATGACCGAAAGAGAATGGGGTGCTATTCATAAGTTATAAAAGCTTAGTTTAAGACGCTATGAGGACTAACATAAACAGCCGTGAGCTGGCTGGTAGAGCGAAGATGTGCTCCTACTTTGGTACTAAGAATTTAATATTCATCTTCGGACGCTTCTTAATTTTACTGTAAAATCGAAACGGCTTAATACACGATCAAATTGCTTACAAGTATTAACGGTGTTATGCTTTCACAGCTAAGTTGCTTTGCACAAATATGTATTCGCCGGTATGCTAGGATTCAGAGGAAAAACGTTTAACAGAAGAACTATAAAGAAATATTTTACGTAATTTAAGTTTATCCGAGAAACTATACATAAATACATATTATTAATTTTTAAGTAATATAATCAATGTATAACAACATTAATTAAACATAACTCACGGAACGGCGTATCATTATATTTTAAATTGTTGTGAACCATTTGCAAAATATTATGTGTTTGTAAACTGCCACTTTCTAAAAAATGCTAACATATTAAATGTAATATCTCAATCTAAATCAACATTTTTTCACACAAACAAAACACAAACAAAAATGTTTGTTAAACCAAAAGCTATAGATTTGCATAAAAAAGTTATTATTAGTCTAATTTATTTAAAACGTATCAAGAATGAAATGTAAACACGGAGCTACTTGCATTTATTTTGATTTCTTACTTGTCCACAAAATGCATAAAGACTGGAAAATAAACTATTCTGCGGTAGACGTAGCATTCAAATAAATTACTAAATGCAAAAAAAGGGAGCTAGCCACATACAAAGCCTTATGGATAAACAAATTGCAGCCGGATTTATGCAAGCAGAAGAAGCACGTACAAGCATTGTGTTTGAACTGGATGTGACGCTCGCAATTGATTTGTTCCCGTTTTTCATACTCTCTCTATGTTCACATATTTCTATCTTCTTTTGCTTTCCAATTTATATATAAAGATATGTCCATTAGTAGATATTTGAGAAGACTATGCGAAAGAAACGTTTCTAATATCTGATAAAATTTATTTTTGTTTTTGAACACAGGAAGGGTACAATGAATTTTATTAAAGCTCGCATTTCGAAAGAATCTTTCAGAAAACTAGATGAACTAGTGACGTTAAAGTGTAGAGTGCAAAGAATGTTATTGTGCAAAGAACATTATTATCAGTGTATTAAACAATTACGGTTCTAAGGTGATTTGGTGCCAGTTTAAGAAAGTCAAATCTACGAGTCAACCGAACAAATCTTACAAGGTTGGCGTATTCCAAAATTGAGCACTTGAAGGAAGATAAAGCAGTGCTACGGACAAGAATCGGGTGTGTATCTTGTGTATTAGATGAACTAAGTCTTTTTGCAAGAATGAAATTTTTAATGTTTTTGCCGACAGTTATGAGGAAGGATAAAGCAAGAATTTTGAATAAATTGGAAAAAGATGTAAAACCTGGAGTTTTGTGTGATTTAATACCGACCGATCTTGATAAGCGTGTGCTTAACTTATCAAAAGTGCCAATCGATCAGCTAACAATGGAGGCACTATCGATGGGCCGAAATTATGGAATACATCCTTCTAATAAATGTGATGTTGATTTTGAGGCAGCATTTGAATTGTTATTTGAACAAACAGCTGACTTGGAGCCTACCAGTATTGATTATAAAAATTGGTTCAAGGCTACATTAGTTGATCAGGCTTCACATTTGAAATCGTCTAAATGCGCAGAACAGCATGCATTGACAAAGCAGCATCTAAATGCGCTTAGAAGTATCAGCAGAAATGCAGACATCAAAATACTACGCGCTGATAAAGGAAAGAGCGTAGTTATAATGGACAAATCTGACTACGTACAAAAGATGGAAAACGTGTTAAAGGACAATACAAAATTCACACGTCTAGACGATAAATCAGATGAAATAGACAAGGTGGAGCGCAAAGTAATAAATGAAATTAAGATTTTGACAGATGCCGGTTTCATTGATGATGCCACTGCACAGAAGCTCAAGTCAGTTGAATCATCTACACCAACAATGTACGGATTACCAAAAACACACAAAAAAGGTTGTCCTATGAGTCCAATTTTATTAATGGTAAATTCTCCGTTTCATGCACTAGCTAAATGACTAGTTCGTTTACTTGATCCATTACGTAAACTACTAGGTAATTATTCGGTTGCCGATTCGTTTGAGTTTGTAAACAAAATTCAAGATATAAATGTTAAAAACAAGATTATTTTATCTTTTGATGTTACGTCTTTGTTTACAAATGTTCCAATTGATGAAACCATTGATATTATAGTCAAAGCGGTAGAACACGACATATTGCCATCGCCGGTGCCAGGTCACACTACGCAAGCTTATCTTATTATGCACGAAAGACGTACGGTTTCGTTTTAGTGGAAGCATCTACAAGCAGACTGATGGTGTGGCAATGGGAAGCCCCTTTTCTCCAGTGTTGGCTGAGATTTTTCTAGGATACCTAGAGGCACATCATTAAAAAGTGACATAAATAAATGTGCTCAATATATACGGTACGTGGATGATATATTTCTTGTACTTAAGAACAGGTCGCAATCACGAACATTGCTTCAAAGTTTCAACAAAGCACATAAGAATATCGGCTTCACGTCAGAGCACGAGAAAGATGACTGTCTGCCTTTCCTAGATGTACTATTAAAGAAAGAAACTAATGGTAAATTAAACAGAACAATTTACCATAAACCAACATGGTCTGCACAGTATTTGCATTACAGCAGTTTTGTGCCATTTCAATATAAATTATCAACAGTTCGTGGTTGCTTCTCAAGAATTGACAGGTTGGTTAGTCAAGATTCTAAAGAAAATGAATATAATAAAGCAATTAACGATTTAATGTCTAATGGCTATCCCAGACAATTAATTGAATCAATTACTAAAAGGGGAATTAAACAGAAAAGACGTATAACGGTCCAGAAATGAAAACAGTCTACCTAAACATCCCATTTAAGGGGGATGCAGTTTCCCGAATGGCACAAAAGAAAGTTGAAGCAGCATTGACACGCACATTTAATGCAGCCAAACTACGAGTGTTATTTAGGGTAACACACTTGCCTTTACCAGCAATCAAAGAGAAACAGCCGTTAATGTCGATATCAAATATTATTTACCAATATACATGCGCAAGTTGTCGATCAACTTACGTAGGCCGATCGACCAGACGGTTAATTACCCGAATGAGAGAACATTGCAACTTGAACGCCTGTTTTAAATCAAATGGTGAATACACGTCTGCTATTGCGCAACACATCATCGAAACATCGCACGTATGTTCTCCAGACGTAGCATTCAAAGTAATTACTAAATGCAAAAACAAAAGTGAGCTAGCCACATACGAAGCCTTATGGATAAACAAATCGCAGCCGGATTTATGCAAGCAGAAGAAGCATGTTCAGGCATTGAGCTTGAACTGGATGTGACGCATACAATTGATTGATTTCCGTTTTTCACATTCTCTCTATGTCCACATATTTCTATCTTGTTTTGCGTTCCAATTTATATATAAGTATATGTTCATTAGTAGATATTTGAGAAGACTATGCGAAAGAAACGTTTCTTATATCTGATAAAATTTCTTTTGTTTTTGCATAAAGGAAGGGTACAATGAAATACTTTCATACTTATATGATTAATATAGAACATAAAAAACCAAACAATTAATTTTAGACTAAAATACATCTCTAACAGTTTAATACAAAAATGAATGACAAATGTTTAAATGAAAACATTACATACACACATCGCCAGTAAGCACGAAGCTAATGTGCATGAGATTATACTTTCCGTTCACGCTGCCTTTGGTTTATCCTTCTGGTAACAACTGATCTAATTTGTTACTAGGTTCGCAACACCTAATACATACTTGCATATATATTAGTTCTTCACAACAAACAGTATTTAACTGTAACATATCGCAAGTTAACAATATATTTCAATTAAATTGAAGGAATTGTTTTTTGCCTTTATTCAACGAACACAAATCCACAGTTTTCATGAAACATTTAACCTATGTACAAATACGACAATACCTTTTGTTCATGCTGAATTTGGTCATATTTGAAATAATTTTTTACTAGGTACGCAATACCTAATACACAATTGCATATATATATATATATATATATATATATATATTAGTTTTTGCAACAAGAGATATAAAATGGTAAAATACGCAAATAGATGAAGTTGTTAAAAATTGATATTAATTTGTCAGGTTTAACATATGCCAGATGAGTACACAAACATACAATTTTGGTTTATACAACGATTATTTTCAGGTCGCAAAACGTTCACATTTTAAATAGCCTTCCTCAGACCATATTATAAGTGCTGCATTTATCTTCATGTTGCTTGCACAATCGCCAACATTTAGAAAATCAGTGCAAATGCATACTATTTTCTTAAAAACAAATTGACGTACATGGGATAAGCACCAGTCCAGTTCTTTTTAACTAGTCGCAAATCTACCGTCTGCCAATCTTTCTATCGTGTTTGAATCAGACATGTCCATTATTGGTGTGGAAATTCCAACTAATTAACAAGGATCAAACTGCAAAATATACATAAGATACCGAATATCTCATGCACGGTTACAATCCATATAAATCTCGCATAAAATATCTTTGACTCGAAGGCTCATACGCATTAGCTCATGTGATTGACGGTGGACTTGCTACGCTTTGTGACTAGTGTAGTAAATAATATTTGTGTTTATCTCATGTTCGCAAACATGATTTCTAAACTTCTTATCACGATTCGTGCAACTATTGCGTATTCAGTTATACAAGTTGCGTATGTTTGGCGAAAGCTAAATATTTTATGTTTGTGCTTGCATAGAACTATTTCAGCCGCCATTACAAATGAAGTACAATATAATTTTTAACTGATCCTTGTGTTCATTCTTTCCGTCGCGCTTTAAAGATTGCTGTGGATGGTTTAAATGCGCAAATTTATGCGAAAAATGATTGTTTTGTTATGTTGTTTGATTGGTTAAAGAAAATATGATTGGGTTTTATGTCTAGATTGCTTAGTAGATCTAAAGAATGTCTATCAAGATCCGCGCAATCAGTCAGGTTTTATGTAAAGTATATCGTTTTTCTGCACGTTTTTAGAGGCTTTGCCTTTATAAGGATTAAAATGCATTACACAAACTACAGTCTTGCTATAAAGTATAGACTGCAAATTAATGAAGCCAGCTTAAATTTTTTTAATGTTGCAGAAAATTTTAAACTCTAAAGTTGATATTGGAATGGTTATCTTTGATACCGAGAACGCTCTAATAACTCAATTTAAAATTGATTTGAATATTACGATGAAAAGCATGGAAAGTCAAAACGAACAACACACGGCAATTCTAATTTATTGCGCAATTTTAATCAAACTTATCTACAATAAACAAATAATATTCATTATTTCATGGCTACTGTTTTTTATTCGATCATCATATGTACTTATATATACAATATTCCTTTGCAAAGTGAGCCTAAATAAAATTCATAACGCCATTTACGCGTGCAAAAAGAAAAATAATTTTTATCAGATACAAGAAATTTTTCTTTCTCACATTCTACTCAGGAATCTATAAAGGCAAAAAAGGATTAAAATAATGTAAACACGGAGAGTGTGTGACATAAAGAAACAACCAATCAATTGCATTCATCACCTTCAATTGAAGCTCAATGCCTGAACATACATCTTGTGCTTGCATAAATCCGACTGCAATTGTTTCTCCTTAAATCTTCATATGTTCTCCAGAGGTTGTTCTTAGGATAATTACTAAATGCACTAACAGAAGTTAGTTAGCCACATACGATGCTTTATGGATAAAAATAAGCAGACGGATTTATGCATGCATAAGAAGCAAGTTCAGGCATTGAGTTTGAATTGGAGATGATGCACGAAATTGATAGGTTATTCTCTTATTTCACAGATAAAACAGAGGGCAAACCTGCACAGGTGTGTACGAAAACTGTACAAAAATTTCCATTAACAGAAAATAGTACAGAAAGTAAGCATTACACGTTAATCAAAATGGAATCGTCGCGCTGTGCAATAGAAGTTTTGATTTATATCGACTATTAATTAATTTATAAATAAATCAAAGTATATGTATACAGAAATTCTACTATGGACGAAAGCAGTCACGTGTGGTGGAAAGAAGTAGGGCGCCACCAGGCAGATTTGAAGCATAAAGTCGGACGAACCAGAATGAATTGGTCAATAGAAAGGAAAAAATATGTTTGATTATGTAGAGGCTCTTTTGGTTAGGAACCAAGAAGCTCATTGAGGCACTAGGTCTTCTTATAAAGAAAATCAAATGAAGAGCCTCAGAGAAAAGGTTTTATAACTAAAGTATTTGTAATGTTACATTGAAACAGATTCCTTGCATATATAAATAAATCCATGTAACTTCTTGTCTATTTAAAAGTAGTTTTCTGGGTTAGAGACGGTTCGAAAGCCATTGAAAGATCAGCTTATGTGAAACAATCTCCTAGATAGATGATCAATTTGTCGGAAAATTTAGCGGTACATAAAATGAACTTTATCTCAGTCTGGAAATTAAATTATTTAGTTGTTTTTTAATTAGTGAACGATTCTTACTAATGCAATGATTCGTACTTTTTAGATGTATAACTACGCATTTTATTTGTTTTTACTACCTGAGCACTCATTTAGGTTATAAGAATAAATTGTATTTGGGATTTTGAAACTGATGATTTAAAATAACTAGATAACTCTCTTGTTTATGCAATTTGTAAGTCACCTATTAGGAGTTATTATGCGTGTTAATACAAAGAAAAAGGAAATACGGGAAAAGTCAAATTATCAAATAGCTGGACTTGGTGTAAACTTGAAAAGAATGTAATTTTTAAATACATCTTCTTTGACTATGATTAAAGTTGCTTGCGAAAAAGAAAACATTTTTTCCAGACAAGAAGTATGCTCTGCGTGAATGCAGAAATATTTGTGTTATCTGATAACAGCAGCTGTGTCAGAGAGGGTGGTTGATCGTAGTTAACTGTTATATTCCTAAACTATATAAAAGGTGTTTACCAATATCAACATATAGTCATAGCTCGCCCCCTTTTGTTGTCTTAATTTAAAGCTACACTATTTTTATTTTCACATAATTTTATGTGTTCTTTTAAAGGATGAAATCGACAATAAATGTAGACACACTGCATGTGAGACTACTAGTTGTAAGAGACTCAACTTAGTGGTTCAAGTAGCATTCTCTATATAATGATCAGATTGCTTCTCGTTAGTGCATGTCATTTCGTGCTCTGAAGGTGATCAAGAAAGTTTAATTGCTTGATTATTTATAAATGATGTTGGTTTCGCTTTTTTTGCAAATATTTTAATTACATAATAGATGGATCTCATGCTGTCTGGCAGCAAAATTCAAATATTGGTCAATTAAAAGTGGTTGAGAGGTCCAATCAATCGCTTATATACACGCGAGGCATTGCTTTGCATAACTATTTTCAATTCTGTTCATGCCCTAGATCGGTACTTCATAGCACATGGCATTGGTGAAGCGGAATCTTGTTTAACAGAACTCCATGTTGCCACGCAGAATGAATATTCTAAGAGCATCTAAACTGACAAATATTTAAGTAATCACATCCTGCAGATGCAATTAATCTACTACATGACTCGATTCTGGATAAGATAAGCGAATGAATTAGGATGAATCAACTCAACCAAGAGAACGTGACAGAAACTTCCAACTGCAGGCTTATTTACGGACCATTTACTGGAATTTACTACCATGTGCTAATTACTAATAAAGCAGCAGACGAACTTCCGGAGTGAAACTTCGCTGTCAGGAATTGACATACGGTCGTCTTTACACTGTTAATTTTATAATTCCCGGATTTTTTTATTGGTAAACAAGAAACCGCTCATTTAAAGAGTCTATTATTAATTCAACTGCTTTCCTGTCTAGTCTTTGTGTACCGACTTACAATATCTTAAAGCGTAACAATTGGCGACAACGCCATGGATCAAACGCTGTATTAAGAACTAACCTGCTGCTTAATCTATTCCTGTTTGTTTCCAGAATGTATCGAGTTTTCCTTAAAAATATGCGGCTTTAATAGAATTCTTCAGACAAAAGTAACCATTTATTTGCGGTAGTAAAAATTCGTAAAATACGGAGCATTACTTTTAAAACCTAGCTCCTTCGCTTTTTCTTGTGAGACATTAAAGTTTGCAACCAAAAGCTTCCTTCCCTACGGAAAAATGCGAATAGTGAGATACGAGAGTTAAGTTCATATAAAAATTTCGCATATGCGGTAGCTAAACTTTAGCTTGAACATTTCGAGGAGACATACGTAAGCCATACATTTATCATCGGTATGGAAAAGCTAAGCAAGCTATCTAGGAATAAAATGGTTAATTATTACTTAAAATATGCTAAATAGATTAAGGTAAAAGTCATTGCACAGATAAATACAATATATATATATATATAGATTTTTTTACCATATTAATCTCCATTTAATCGATATTAACTACATAAATGGCAAATTTTGAATAATTTATAAGAGCTAGAAATAGCCATAAGATACAAAAAATAATTTTAAACGCTGCAAAAACACTGCTAATGGATTAAAGTACTTTCTACATAGCTGAAGGTTTGCTATATTAATTGACTGGTTCAATATCAAAGGAGATTAGCGCAAATCTAAATCAGAAAACTTGGTAAAATCATTTTTGCCATTTCTGGAGTTATCATCGCTAATCTACTATTAGCCTGAATACTATTTTTGATCGGATATCGAAGTCGAAAAACGAACATTTACCGGACCTCAAGGAGTAAAATTAGAGAGACCTAATGAAGAAGATAGATAAGTAGAAGAAATCGGACTAGCATAGATCAAGTTTGAGGAAGATGATCAAAATTTGAGGAATAAAAGAGAAAGTAATTTTGTGTTTGAACTTTTTAGCATAATCGGTTTTCTAATCTGTTGTAAGATTTCTTGACTTACATATTTGGATATTCAAATGGTTTTATCGTAAACTGCCTCAACATTCTTTGGTATATAGATCACTTAAAAAAGTAGTTTAATACATTATTCGAATTACGGAATAGAAAACCAAAGTCTTAAACGATTCTTGTCATTTTTGTGAGCTAGAAAATCTGACTACGAGTAGCAGTTTCTTTAAATCAAGTTTGGGAGCTTGAAGTAAACACCAATCCCATTGTATTTAATCAGTCGTCGAACAACATAACAAAACTACCGCCAGTTGCAGAGTAGCAGTTTGTTAATACCTCTCTCAGAGCTTATTGATAAGCACATCGATCTTTGAAATGCTAATAAATTAACATTATTTTATCAAGATAATTATGGTTGTAGTTCATTTAATGATTAACATCATTATAATTTAACGGTTAATTTTTTCAACTTTATACAACTTTTCAATATTTCAACTAGTGATATTTTTCTAGAACTACGCGTTCATAGATTTTGATTTAAGGAATAATCTATATTTCGTGAAAGTTGATTTTAAAAGTGCCGGATTCTAAACAAAATGCATTAATTTAGCATTTTCCAAGGAAGGATTTCCGCGAAAATATTCGACTTAATGCGTGTTTCGAATGCCAAATAATATTCTGGAGCATGAATTTGATTTTTTATTTTTTGTTATTTATATTTACAAAATTAAAATAAAATAATTTAGTCTGTTAAAATTGAACGCTCGATGAGTGATGTTTTTAAAAGAAATTGAAATTCATCGATTCACGTAAGCTTAATTTTGTTTTTGGAGTAATAATTTGAATCCTAGAAATAGATTTTTAGCGACACTCATAAATTTACACTCGTAATTTACAAAGTAAATAACGATATAGAGGTGGTTCTATTCAAAACCATCTAAAGGGCGAATTTCAACAAAGCTAATTAGGGATATTATTATCGATTCGGCAATTTGGAATAATTAATAAAACCTGAAATTTTTGACCAATAAAATTTATATTGAAACTGTTTCAAAACTATTCTGATTAGCTTTTTATATAATGTACTAGAGAGAGTTATTACCCACTGAGAAATATTGAAATGGGTTAAATACTGTTTGTTGCGGAGAACTAATATATATGCAAGTATGTGTTAGGTGTTGCGTACCTAGTAACAAATTAGTTCAGTTGTGACCGGAAGGATAAACCAAGGACAGCATGAACGGAAAGTCTTATCTCATGCACATTCGTTTCGTGCTTACTGGCGACTCATCAGTAGGAGCCGGTATTACGCCCTCTAACCACTATATATTTGGTAGAAGAATGTGGAATAATAGGACGGTACAATCTCCTAGACGAATGTGTAAACCTGTAATAGTGAAGCTAACATAATCTAAAGTCAACGACAATGCGACTTCAAGCTAACTCACACTGTATAATATATATACCGTGTCTGTAAAGGATACTAACACTATGGCTATTGTGCTAGTAACCGATACCAGTAAGCACGAAATGAATGTGCATGAGATTATACTTTCCGTTCATGCTGTTTTTGGTTTATCCTTCTGGTCACAACTGAACTAATTTGTTACTAGGTTCGCAACACCTAATAAATACTTACAATGAAATGGGTTGCTTTTATCAGATATTGAATTCTTAGATGATAATTAGATAGGAAAGCTAGCAATAAATAATTCTTATTTTTAGCTAGTATTCTTATAAAACTTTTAAACCATTAAAACGCTTACTGAGCGCATTTTCAATTTGTTAAGACCCATTCTTTCATTCAAGTTGAGCCTGGTTTCCACTAAGAAATGTAATAATCAACTAATAAAAATGGCGTGAGAGAATTCGTTGAAAAATATTTCGATTTTGTTTCATTCTTTGCAGATTGGAATGATTTCATAATACATGGTGGATTTGGGCATTCATCAATCTATTCATGGACATCTTATAATATTATTGACAAATAATGTCCATTTTAACAGAGGTGGAAAATAAAAATTCTGAATCAAATTACGATCGAGAATGGTTTCAAATACGAAAGAAGAAATGAGACATTACTGAATAAATTTAAGTCGACTTGCAAGCAGGCATAATTTCTGAATGACAGTGTAAAAGCAGTCGCTTTGCAACATATTATATTGATTTTGCTCTCGCGTTATTTCTTCTACTCTTGAGCAGCTTTAATTAGCATGGTTATCATGAGAAAATGTCTTAAGATAAAAACAGTTCAAAATTTAAAATCTGGGCATTTTTAAAACGCATATATTATCATGATTAGGAATTTTCTACAAATCGGAAACCCAGTATCACCAGAGAGTAGGAGAAATGTGAACATTTCAGCAGTATTGTCTATCACCTCAGGAGAACATTTCAGAATTTATGCAATCGGCTGATTAGTATATGCATATGATGAATTATTTTTACAAAGGTTGTCTAGATAAAATCAATGTGCATGAAACCGCGATTGAGGTATGCACTAGTGTTGAAAAATCTAACTTGAAGTATTTATTAAGAATATATTGAATTCTGTTAACATTTGGATTTGAGAAAGTTATGTTTTAAATATTTTCAGACATATTTTAATCGACTGAAGTACTTAGAATTTGTCAAATACGTGCACCAATCTCATAATTACATTTGAATAAAAAAATCGCGTTCCCTAAATTCAATCTTGAAATTAGGTTTATTGTATGCCAGATGGGGCCCTGCGGCTGTTTCGTGTTATTTAATTAGATTGATAAAAATTTTAAAAAAATTAGACATTCATAATAATGTGCCGATTGAATTTCATACTTTATCACGTAACTCGTTTATTGGAAAATGGTTTACCATTTTGCTAAAGAACAATGTAAATAAGCTGGCGATGTACGAATTTTTTTCAAAAAGAGGAGAAAATGTTAAAGACGATGGCATTTAAAAGAAGGAAAATACGCAGAGTTTTTGTTTAAACAGCGGAGCACTGGTTTTAGCATATACGAGGAGAAAAAATTGTCCGCAATAGACAGATATTCAAGCACGGTTCTTAGTTACACTAATTAATTTTTAACAATCGCTGGTTCTACAACCGTGTAAAGAATCTAGACTATTATAGAAACAATTACTAAATTAAGAGAATAGTAACTCCCATCGCCTGCATTGTGATAGGCTTTCGAAATTTTTTTACTGAGCCTGCCTATCTAATGTTATAATATGCAGCAAATTTGACGTAGAAGATAGATTCCCTGACTCGGAAGTAAATCTGTCTAGATTCAAGCCCTGTCCGCGACAAATTCTCGATAGTACTTGAAGCGTCTTTAATAAAGGGGAAACCGGTCTACTATGTAAATTTCTTTTGCTAAATTAGACAATAATTTGTTTGTGCTGACAAATATGTATATAATCAAAAGCCTAACATATCACATCAGGACATACTTATTGGTTTCTGTCATTAAATATACGATCTTTGAATATACAACTTTGAGAATAGCCAAGACTATTATTAAAATAATAATATATTGGTAAAAATAGCAGCTTTTCTATTTGGAGTTTAAGTAGGCTTTCTAATCATCCTTCTTTACGTCCTTATTTATCAATGAAATTTCCCAATTCTAAATTAAGTTATTGACTCAAGAAATTATGAATATTAAAAAATATACAAACGAACATTTTTTGTGGGAGCGGTGATAATATATACTTTAATCAAGGTTGCGATCTTGATATGAACTCCTGATCCATTATATACATACATTTGTCAGTATAAACTAAGTATTCTATAGTGTGAAAAAGGAAATTCATACAGTAGACTGGTTTCGTTCTAACTAGGAACTCAACACGAACTGTCCAGAATTTGCGGCGGACAGGGCTTAAACCTGGGCACGTCTGCTTCGGAATCTGGTTCTCTAACCAGTAAGCCACCCTGACGCACACTACACATAATTTTCAGTAATAAACTACTGGATAAATTTCTTTTTCTATACTATACAATACTTAAATTATTCTGACAAATATATGTACATAATGCGCCATGTGTTTATAACAAGATCGCAATCTTGATTAAAGTTAGAGAGAGCATACGTTAGACAACATTCTCTATTTTATGTAACAGAAAAAAACTACTGTCAGGCTCACAAACTGTCGCTTTTCGATGTTCCACCATCACAGCCCGACGGGTTTTTGAATAATTAGGATCAAAGCAAAAGGTGTATATAACACCTGGAGATTCAATTCATGCAGGAAGGAAAAAAATTCACAAGCATTGAGCTTGGACCGGAATTTATGTACTCAAATCAATGGTCGTTCCACTATTTTACATTCTCTCCCCGTTATAATTCTGCGTTCGTTCTGACTTATATATATATATATATATATATATATATATATATATATATAAATTCATGTGTAGATAATTGAGAAGGAAATGAGAACTATGAGTTACGTGATTGGCGATAACAATTTCTTAAATTTAGTTTTTGAGCTTAAAATAAATAACAATAATTTTTGTCTAAGCAACCGTCCAAAATAGCAAATCTAGCATTAGTCCCGCGTATTGGTGCATATCGTACTTTGATGGCCATAACCAGGACAAGATTGAAAATTGTCTAACGCGAATCAAACCGCAATGCATTTAAATAGTTGTATGGCCCTAGTTCATTGTTGCCTCACTTATATTTTGTTTGACTGATAGTGTCGGCTGCTCAATTTGTTCGCAGTTGTCACCGTTGGTCGTGCGCGATGTAAAATAATTAAACAACTAAGCATATAATTAAGTGCAACTGAACATATTTTTTTTGTCGTGCGACCGACTAAATTAGGCACTAGAGGTGTACATTTCAAAATTAAAAACTTGATTAAAAGAGATTGAGTTAAATGGTTGGCACATTGATAACATTTTACAGTGAAGAAATATGTAAATGCCTAAAAACTTACTAATGGCTGACAGTCATTTTGTTCATCTGCGCTGTTTCGCCTTCTATTAAACCAGGTTTCTGCAAATCGATTTCTAAATACACTCGAAAACGGCACTGAATGTTCGCGTTTCTGTCTTTCTTCTGCACAATTTTCGTTTGTTGCTGTACCACCAGACACTATTCTGAAAGGCTGTTCAAATAGTCTATTGTTATAATTTTCCATTACCAAATTGCAATGAGGTGAACGGACTTGATTTGATGTCTCATTCCTCATATTTACTGTATTGCTAGCAACAGATTTTAGTCTATCACCTGCTCGCGTTCTTTCTATCTCAACGCTGATAGTAGTGTCATCAAAAGTGTGCGTATACAAAGGTGTGCTTGAAGACACAGGCGAGCAATGTTTATTAGTAATCAGCTGACAAGGTGTTGGCGAAACATGCCTGACGGAAGAAGACTCCGTTATAGTCTTGGCAATGTCCAGACTATCAAGGCCCTGAGGACAGTTTATTTGTCGGTGCCAAGCGTCTGGATTCTCTTTGTTCTGATTGAAATAAGTTGTGCAGAACGTTGGTGGCTTAAACAAAGTGCCGTCTCTTTTGAAATCTGGGCTGTGTTCCTCTTGACTAAATTTTCTAAACTGGTTCAATGTCTGTAAAGAACAAAAAGAGTTATATTAAATGTTGTGGTCTATCAATTAAAACTGAAATTGATTAGACTTGATAAGCAACAGTCACATTTTCTTAACATACTTTGCATTTATGTCATTAGAAATCTCTAATAAATCTGTCTATTATAATCGCAGCATATATAATACAGGTGTAAACTAAATTAATGCATATGTTATGCTACGACGGTAATTTCGCCATGTAGTGCGGCCGGTTACATTAAATCGAATTTGAGATTATGTCAAACGCGCAAACTTAATTTAAAGAAAAGTAATCAATATGCTTTTGAGAGCATTAAAATCCTTAAACTAATTGCTTGTGCAGTATGCTATCATCTCACTAGTAGCAAGTATAAAACAATGATACAGTTGTTGGTTTGCATTTGCGATAATACACATATTTATTTTTATAACTACTTTTTCACGATAATTCACTAAACGTGTGCCCACATGAAAAGCACTTTTATGAGCTAAAATTCCATTGCAAATTTATGAGCTAAACGGCTTTTGGTCTTTTCTTGAAAGCTAGCGCTATACAGCCACTTAGTAGTGGCCTAAACGAGAACAAAGCTTGGTTTAGTTACACAAACCATATATATATATATATATATATATATATATATATATATATATATAGGACGAAATCGGTCTACCGGTTTAATTGTATTTTTTAACTGAGGCAACGTTTAGCTTATAACAGCAAATACATATATAAGAAAACTCTCCCCTTAAATTCTCAATTTAGTATCACTTCCTTAGATGTCATGTTGCTTGTTCAGTATTAACAAATTGGAGCGGATAGTTCAAACTTGAGATCGAAATGGACGTCACATTTTCCCAAAGCTGTGCTTGGGATTTGGTAATTTTAACATCGAAAGATTGGTTCTTCGATACATTTAAGCAGTTATCAAATGAATTTTCAGTAAATTCAAGCATTATATTCTCTGTGATGTAGTGTTGTGTCACAAGGGTAAAAACGCTGTTTTATAGACTAAAATATTAATCGATAATCTAGTATTTCGGGCGTTATTAGTTGTTCTGTGTGTTCAAATTCATCTCGTTAAATTTTGCCCTTCCAGATGAATAATTGATGATTCTAGGCCTATTGATGATCGAGTTTGGCTAGACACTTCAATATTATTATCGATTTTAATGACTCGCGGTTAGTCAATTTTGATATCATGTTGTGAGAACACTTGAATTATTATACCGTGTACTTGTTAGTAGATATAAGTAGCTTTGTATACGTGTAATAATTTTTCCATGCTTTATGTAGACTTGAGAGGTTTGTTTGATAGGCACTATGTCCAGTTTCAAAAACTCGCTCCAAAATTCCCGATTTCAATAAAAATCCTAGACCGTGTCAAATGAATTTCTGCAGTAGATGATGGCGGATTTCTTGACCAATTACCTTATCATTCGCACAATACATATACTACCGCGCGCACACGCATTAATTAGTACACATTCAATGGTTAAGAAGGAAATAGCAAAAGATCATTGGCACTTAAGTTGATCTTTTTCTATTTGATGATGTTGATAATATTTTCTGTAAAAGGAAAATTTTCCATCGCTACTCCAAATAGATTTCTTAAGCAACAAATAAGAAATAGCCAAAATTGGACCGAGCAGCGTGTAAATCACCTATTGCTTAATACAATTGAGAGAAAATTTTACATTTGTGAGACTCAGAGGACAATCTTATCCCACTATCCTCAAAAAGATGGCCTCAACGAAAACGAATTCCATACCATTAGAAACATAACTAGAAAGGCTAATGAAATCAGGAAGTTAAAAGATATAATGGGATATTTAAGAAGTATTGCTTATCATTCAAAATCTCCATGTTGTATTAAAAAAGATTCCTAACGAACAGGACACCGTTGACAATCAGGCTGCAACGGAAAGCTTCTTTTGCGAAATAACGAGATGCGTAGCCAAATGGGAATTTGGCGGACGAGAACTGAGTTCAAATATAGTCAGCCCACTTGGTCAGTACATGAAAATTTCAAAGGCAACCAAATCACTATAAAATCTGAAAGCTACTTTAATAACGAGCATACCGCTTGAAACACCCAACAGAAGATAAGGATACAAAATAAATGAAGCCGTTGTTTATAGTGAATTTATGACAAAAATCCTCATTGATCGTCTAAAGTGCAAAACGCTGGTATAAATGAAAACGTATCGGACAGTGGTCTAGAAAGCATCAATGATATTTGAAAAATTGGAGAAACGTGTGTTATCTTCAGTTGCTAAATCTGAAATTAGAAACGATCGCTTGAAATAAATTAGTAAGCCTAAAAGAACGAGACTTACAAGAATGTATGGACAATCAGCAACCTATAAAGCTCCGAGAGTCTTTGTCAATGATCCATAAATTGCAACTCAAATCAGCAAAGCATTATGGAAGGCTTCTATATTCAGTTTTGGATGTAATAATATCATAAAATCTCAAGTTCTCTTTCGAGCTAACGGACCAACTAACGGGGAAGGTCAATCATGGCATCAAAACAGTCTAACTTTTTTAAGCAATAATTGATTGCGTAGGTGGTGGTAACAGTTCATTAAATCAAGTTTGCGAGCTTGAAGTAAACACCAATCCCATTGTATTTCACCAGTCATTTAACAACATAATCTAATAGACTGGCGGAAGTCTAACTTAATGTTTCATCCTTCTTTACTAAAATGTCTTTGTAAAAAAGATGGCGGTATTGTGTGATCTGATAAATGCAGATTTTGGAGATTTCCTTATAAACCATAATGTGCTCAACGATCTCATATTAGTCCAGAAAATTCACAATGAAGAAATATAACTAAACTCAGTTTTGCATGGGGCTTGTAATGCCTCGTGCAAAACTGTGTTTAGCTTTCTTTCATTTACAATATCTGGACTAATATGTATATAATTTTTTACACTTATCAAGTAAACCTATGTAATATAAAACAGAAAAAACGTTCCATTTATCTTTTAGTCAATTTTTCCTACAATTTAATGGTGCTATTCTCATCTAAGTGAGACTAGAGTGACTAAATACGAATTTACCATTTGCATGCGTTAGACTATTTGTTTTATACACTCCATGTACAATGTCGTAACTGAGATTGCCCTCACATTTTCAGGTGAGGGGAGACCAAACATTCAGAAACACTCATCATAAACACATGCCATTATGAATGACAAAATTGGAAATCTGAATGACGAATAAACGTGTTAAATTTACATACAAATCTTTCAGGTTGCACTTAGAAAAGACAAGTTAATAACAGTTATTAGCAAACATTTTATTGTTTCAAATATTTAGAATTAATAATTAGTTTGCCTCGTGCGAAGGGTAAATTAATTTCTATTGGCTGCAGTTACATTTAAATGTACGTACATGTGTATCAATTATATATAACTGAATCTTTTTAGTTATGTATACGCATACACATGAACATGTGTGACGTCCACCTTTTTAATGCTATGCCAATAACTGTTATTAACATGTCAATCCTGAGTACTACCTGGGTGGTTTGTATTTAAATTTAACACGTGCATTCGTCATTCGGATTTATAATTTTATCACTCATAATGGCATGTGTTTATGACAAGTGTTTCCGAATTATTCGTCTCCTCCCATCTGAAAATGTGAGGGCAATCTCAGTTACGACATTGTACATAGAGTGTATAGAACAAATAGTCTAACGCATGCAAATGTTAAATTCTTATTCAGCCACTCTAGTCTCACTTAGATGAGCTTAACAGCGACGAAATGCACATACACACATGTGACATGCGACTATTTAGTAAAAGATCAGTCTAAAGTATAAATATTATAGCCAAAGAAAATATCACGCTTGTTTCATTAATTTGGATTTGTAAACTCATGAAAATGGACCAATTGAAGAAGGCTGCCGATAAACGTAGCCGAAATATTTTGTTGCAAAAAGAAAAATACTGGATAAATACTTGTGTTAATCAAAACTCAGATCAGATAATTTCAATTAATCCAGTTTCGCAAAAATACGTGACTTTTTATTCAATGATTTAGCCATGAAATGAAACAACGCACCTCTCCTACCTAACAGGTATGTCTACTATTTTATACAAATAGGCCTAAATCTTAATGCCGAATTCACACGTTACAAAAGAAATTTGATATATCGACTGTCAATCTCTTGAAATAATGAGACAAGCCAGTAACGCCAATTGAGACATAAAATTCACCGTAAAGATATTGAAGCCCAAAATACTTCCCTCCTTGGATATCTACGAAATTCGTGAAGTAAATGTTGATTTTACTCAGGTCATACATAGAAATCTATGTTCAACAGGACGTTCATTCACTACAACTGAAGTTTGCTGAAATACTACAAGAGAAACCTAATATACCAATTGTCGAACTGAGCCTGGACGATCTGCTCTGAACAAAAAAGCAAGGAGGAACTAAGCCACTTAAGGGAAATTTTTGCTAATTAACAACTTCAAAAATCGATTTATCAAGGTCAGTATCACGTCACACCTGATAAGTGTTACATAGGACGCTAACAAAATGCCCTTCCAAACTTGCTATTTAAAGGTAACCTATTAGTTACAATATTTGTGCGTCGGTTATATTAAAGTAATACTGCAAGTTTCCTCAATTTAAAAGTTAATATTCCATCCAATCAATCGTTCGGTTTCTAATTTTTGCAAATTTAATTATGTGCACGCGATAGCACATATATGCTACGTACAAGAAGACAATTGATAAACAAAATCCTCGATCTCATAACGTAGAATTTGATTAAAATGACCAAGCAGTGGCTGACAAATTATTTATGTAAACGCTTTCTCAGTAAAACACGAAAGGTGGACGGAAACGATATCACACATAAGCGAAACGTTTTCCATCAAGACATGAGAACCTGGCCTGAATTTTAATATCTTCCACCAAAGTGATGTTGTATTCAACTGACAAAAATCACCTAAAACAGCAGTGTTATTTTAGTATCCAGCCAAACCTGATCATTCGTTTGATAAAAACCAATAAACATTATTATACAGGTATGGATCATCGCGCAAAATATTTCTCAATCCAATAACACAGGAGGACAAAAATGATTTTATTTCAATTTCAACAATTATGTAGATATTTTATTAAACGAACGCAGTTCAGTAAGACAACAATTTGTAAAATTTCGTTACATTTATGCTTATAAAATGGAAGATTGTGCTTTACTTTTGCGTTTAAATCTGATTCGAATTATCTCTGTAAGCCACAGTGATGAAAAAACAATTTTAGAGTATTTTGTGAGAATTAATGTAAAGCGAAGAAAAAAGGAGGAATTTAACTAAAAAAACGGAGGAATTTGATCGATATGTTTTTGCAAATCTGTATACAGCATAATTAAATTACCTGTTTTGTGATAAACACAGGATTGTTTCTGGTTAAACGCATTGTTAACGATATTTTGGATATATTTATCGGTATCCTTCTCCGGAAAACAATTCATTACAGGACTAAAAAGACAGACTAACAAAATGAGTATAATAATTTGTTTAACCGCTCCATTTATAGATTACTCAAACTCATAATAGATACTTGACGTTTCACAAGATTATTTATGTAGCGGCTGTGTAAAACTAACTAATTGAAATTAAAAAGGCTAAATTTTAACTTGTATTTTACACGCGTTAGACCATTATTTAAATCAAGATTGCGATCTTGATATAAACACCAATCCCATCATATATTTTTTCAGTATAAAATAAGCATTGTATGATGTAAAAAGGCAATTCATACAATGGACCTCTTTCGTCATTATTAGAAACTCTTCATGTACTGTGCAAAATATTTACCGCGAACCGGGCTCAAAACTGGGCACGTATGCTTAGGAGTATTTGACTGTAGCTGCTAAGCTACCCTACCGCACACTACATACAAGTTTCAATTATATACTAACAGATGGGTTTTGGTAAGCCTTTCCTGCTTTTGGATTCTATAAGAGAATCACCTTAGACCTAAATTTCCAACTAGGGTGGGGAGGAGAAAAGAAATACGAAAACACGTTAATTTATGCAAGAATATGAAAGGTTTTATGTTTTCTAACCAGGTTATATAGTTTATGAAGGAAATAAGGCAGGAAGAGCATTGCAAACAAAAGTATTTACCACAAATTTGTGCACAAGACACAATTAGTCGATGAAAGTGTAATTAAAACGACTTTGGACGCTTTATTAAAGCCATTATTAAACTATTTCTCTTGCATTGCCATCTTAAGGACATTCGAAGCACTAATATGCCATTAAATGATTTCGAAACAAGGCAAAACTGTATCACGATAGATATTTTTTAAATTTTTGCAGGGTGCCAACTCTATATTCTGCAATGCTGCGTTTTGCGTGCACGGGGTGTAGCTTTGCACCAACAGTTTCATAAAGATCCGATTGGTCCCAATTTCCCTGTCCGTATCTGTTATGTCTTCGATCGGGCTGGGTGTGTATTCGTCCCTTTCTTCCGAAGGCTTCAACATCGTTCCTACTAACCATTAGAAATGCGGTTCTATCCAATCTTTGTTTACTGGCTACGTTTCGGAACGCGATTTCCCGTTCCATCATCAGGCTAATAGTCACATATAGAAACAGGACAGTACTCACAATCTCAGATTTAAGCAAATGTGGTGGTATTACGATAAGTAGAGAAGGCTGCATGAGCAATCTGCAGAGCTAACTTAAGGCGACTAATAGTGGGTGCATTTTATACAGAAACAAGCGCGAGCAAGAAAGATAGAGATGGTGGGAAAAGCAAGAGAAATTACAGATATATTTTTTCCAGCAACTGTGTGAGTAGAAAATGCTCCGTTTAACTGGTTCACGCATTATCGACTTAATTTCAATGGAACTCACACCTTATAATAAATCCGCATATTAAACAATTTTGCTAAATAGTATTTTCTTTTTTAGTAATTTTTATGCAATTTAATGTTTGGACAAAAATGTTAGTCACTTCGATGTTTCAGTACGTTCAATAATTACTAAAAATATTAGAAATGAAATTATTGCCGATTGACCCACGACGTTGTGAGTCGTAATTTATCGCCTCATCATCGGGTATTCAGTATAGTACACTTATAAAACATAAGATTATAGCAAATGTGGTGTCCTCGTTCAAAACAGACCTGTTTAAATTCCTTTTAGACTTAATAACCGTTAGGCATGTGTAGATATCTGGCCTTCAATAACTCATTACCTTTACGCTTAAGCAAACGCGAACATACACACATACAAACACAACTAAACATGCTCACCTCACCACATAATCCCAATAATAACGCATACAACATATATATATATATATATATATATATATATATATATATATATATATATATATATATATATATATATATATATGGATTGGGGTTTCTATATCAAGCTCACAACCTTGATCTGAACAACTGCTATCACCACCCGCGCAACCAATTATCTTTAAATTAATTAAGTGTGAGTACTATTTTTTCATTTATCTGCCTAAATAAAATTGATTAAAGGTGAAACCATAATTTTTGGAAAAAATTAAATAAACGCTATGCTGGTGAAGTTTGGAGAAAAATGCACATAATATTATGCCAGTTGAACAATAGGTGAAAACCAATGAAGGATTGATTCATACCTCCTCTACAAATATGAAAAACGATTTTAATTAGACAATTAGGTTGTGCTTATTATTGAATTGTGGTTAGAAGTAACTACGACTACGAGTTCTGCGCAAAGCTTTCAACTCAGTTTGCAAGAGGTCAGGGAAAAAATGCTCTAGGCCCTATTGTACAATGTCTCAATAAAACATTTTTCAATAATAATTTTAAAGGTGTTTTTCAAAGCGAAAGCCGAAAACGAGCTTCGTACAGCGGAAGCTTTTAAATAAATTCACTTTATCCTCAGATAAATATACACAAGTTCTTTCATGCTTTAAATACTAAATGGTGGATTTTATATGCTTGTGCCCACTTTTGTGTGTCTGCTTGAGCAATTGCCTTTCCTACTTTCACATTTTTGTCGTATAACGTAAATACGTAATATAGCTTAATGTCTCTTGCTACCAAATACGTGACTACATGGCGTACCAGCTATTAGAGTCGCGTTGAGTTCAGGAAAACAGAAACTACCGATTTATACGCTTGTTGTTTATAACGCCTTTATAATAAATATGTGCTTATATATATACGATTTCTTCTGAAATTTCCATTTCAAATTGATAAAAATGGCTGAACCAGAACGTTTAGTTTTAAGGGACAGAAGCTCGTGAAAAGTTAATAATGTTCTGTCCAGATTTTCTGCGCAAATGGCCTTTTTTTACGATTGAACTGCGCATAAAATATTTATTTTTCTCACTGCGCTTCATATTTAGTTTTAAAGCACATAATTTGATATGATTATTGACTGTACTATATCTAATCCACATTAAGTTCGTGAAGTTTTACTTCGCCAAGTATTTCAGAGTACTTCCGTATAAAGGGTACATAAATTTAGCACCAATTTTCAAAGCTAAAGGCAGATACTATCAATTAAATATCGCTTTGCCTGTGTAAATTGTCATTGTAGACTAATTGAGAGGCAGAAAATGACAAGCTTAGTAATCTTGTTATCTCCGAATTATTCGCTGAATAATTCGGAACATTCTCTTTCAAATATAATGAAACAAAATTTTAAATGGTTAATTCAAATTAAAAAAATAATGTTAATATTTTTTAGTCTTTTCAAAGAATTCAAAAGAGTCTTCTAAGCTTTACTAGGACAGTTGAGTTCTTGTTGACTATAATAGGTTAGAAAACCAGTACGACCATTGATGCTTTGGCGTCATTTTACCGTCAAATTTGATGTGAACAGATTTCGCGAATTGAGCGTTTTTCTCAAAGCATGAATTCTACCTGTTTGTGGCCAAGCATATGTGAAATTGCCTTGGTGTAATAAGTATAATTTCTAAGTTGAAACGACTATCTCCTACTTTTTTGTAGCATCACCCAAAATGTCAATTACAAATTGTGGGGCAGAAGTCTAACCATTCAATTTAAATCCATTATCATCGCGGTTTATGTCAGCTAAGTCTGACTCTATGGCTAGTGGAATAATAATAAGATAACTTTCGTTAACCAATTTACTTGAAGCTGCAAAGTTTGCTTTACTCTAAGGAAATTAATTTGACTGACTAATGCTTCAATTTTTCACAGAATTCATGGAGCTTTACTTTAAACTATCTTTGGAGATTTACACTAATATGTGTGTAAGTGAGAAACAACATAAGTCGGCTTCTTATGAATTAAATTACTCGTTACAAAGCATAAATATCATATAAGCTAAACAGGTTAACATGAGGCAAAGTAAGCCAGAGGAACCCAAACATATTGCGTGTATGAAAAATACCAATATATATTTGTATATATAAGAACGAATGAATACAGAGCAATTAAATGTAGTGATACTGGTAATGTTATTCTGATGAACAAATTTATTCCTTAAATGTTTTGTGCATGATGGAGAACTGCTCTATACATATATTTTGTAAATGGAATTAGAATATTCGGATAAAAAATTGAAAACGATTAATGGATTTACGCCGAGCAAATCAGTCTTCCACTAGAATACATGACCAACGCAATATTTAAGATTAAAATATTACTGCGCTTCAAAATCAAGAAAAAAAATTATCCTCGATTTTGGACAATAGAGCTTTTCGTAATTTCGTGTCCAAAAACTTGCAAACTAAGTTGAATCATTAAATATTACCGACAAAATTATATGTGTAATCAAATTCGAAGTTTGTTTTGAATCCATCATTCACTAAACTTCCCAAACGTAGCATGAGAATGAGAATCCCATTGCAATCTCCATCCAATGTTTCGTACAATTCTAATTTTACCCGTAGTCAATCTTTCGTGGGCAAAGGCAGAAATATATTAAATTTAAATTTAATGAAAATAGTGGTTGATGTTACGTGTGAGTTTATAGCCAAACATGCATTGACTTGCATAAAATTCCACGGATTAACTCAACGTGATAAGGCGGGATGTGCGAACATGTTATTGTAAACAAAAAATTGAATGTGCACTAGCACAAAAATGAGACCTAATAGTCAAATTGCAACGTTATTCCTAGTTTTGTTTTTAACATTTAAACCTTTTACAATAATACTTTGCTTCATTGCATTTTTGTTCAGATATAATTAGCACATATTGAATTATTTAAAACAGATCAGTTAATAAGATGAACCAAAAGCAGTTCAGTTCAATATATAACATATTTTTTAAATTAAAACCTTTGGAAAAAATTTTTAACTATTCATATTTCCTACAAACTTGGTGGTATGGAATATTTAGCACGGATTCATAAAATTAACTATTATGCAAAAATATAGCGTTCAGTTGTATCTTATACCTTAAAATCGTAAGCAATTTTTAAAGGAAAAATGGTTTTCGTTTTTTAGCATAAAATTTAATATAGTTCTGTTTGGTTATTTTCCTTTTATTCGGAATTTCTGGACCAATATTTTATTTTTTATTCTTAGAAGACTTTACTCATATAAACATATAATTATACATAAGCATTTATATGGGTCACGGGAATTAGCATTTCTCTTTAATTTTTTAAATTTTCTTAGAGGTCACTGCTTAGAAATCTTCTAATCCGGATTAGACCTTTTCTTATTTTTTCAATAAGGTCGACGTCTGTAAAATTTTATAGCACACACATTAAACATTTTCTCACTGGCGTGGACAAAACCAACTACCACGTTTTAAAATTGCTTGAAGGCGACAATCATTTGCCTGTGGTGTGCTGTTAAGTCAACTTATGTGTAGGATGCATTAATTATATGTATTAAATAAATAAAAAGTAAATATATATTGAATTATAGGTATCTCAATTTGTAGATGCTTGAGAAGAATAGGAGAAAGAAACAGTTCTCGAATTTGAAAAAAATTATTATGTATTGTGGGGTGTACTGTAGTTTTACTAGGGCTTCCAAGCATTCAAAAGTGTGTGTGTATTAATAATAATAATAATGATAATATTATTATTATTGGATAAAACGAATTTTGATAAATTTAATCCAAATTTTATAGGCGCTAGCATAACTCATAGATTTGCATTGGAATAGAAAATCCACGCGGAAATTTCGAAGCACGCAGAACTTCTCTTTGTTTGTACCATCCTTGACAACATTTATCTATTGCAACGTCTCGAAATAGGAAGCAGATTCACACACTTAGACTTAATTACGTTACTTCACAGGACTTAAAATTTTTAGTTTATTATTTTGTACACATTATATTGGTATGCGATCCAACAATCTTTAATGCAATTATCTGCAGCATCCGCATAAATAGGAATGTTCATAGATATAATACAATTTGTAGATCAGTTTAAAGACAGAATACGGTGGAATTTTGTCATTCGCAATCGTTACAGGATGTTTGGTATTGGTTGCAATCAAACCTAAGTCAGTTCCAAAATATGTGAAAGCCAACGCGGAAAGCAACTTATTTGATTTTTAGACAAAAACAATTCATAGCTTCTTCCTATATCTAGGTACACAAAATTATATATGTACAAAGTTTTCTTTGTTAAATAATCAGTAATAGGTATGAGCTGATACATGAAAACTAAATTATCACCTATAATATACATTTATATTTTGCATGTATTTATATGTGCATATACATATCTAATATAAACTTTGTATAGGCCCATATTATGTACATATATATTAATATTTTTGTCGAATTATATGGTTATTCTAAAAGTTACGTTTGTTAGAGCTCATAGTGTTGAGTTTTCGTCTGTGATATTAATGTATTTTCTATAAACTGCCTCTAGTTTCCAAAAAAATGTTCCATACATTTTTAGAATATTGACTTAGGTTTGACATGTTTAGGCTGGATTTTGTATAGAATCCATTGCGCTATTTATTAAAGCTTTCATTTTTATCAGCACGCTAATTGAACGATATCATTAGATGCGATCTCTGATTATAATATGATAATTAAACTCTATTATGAACACTGTAATAGAATTGGATTCCTTTATTAGGATACATGACATTATTTTAAATACTGATCTTCAATTAAAATCGCCATGTCCGTTAATTTGTTGGGACGAAAAATTGGGATATATATATATATATATATATATATATATATATATATATACATGTGTTTGTGTAACAGATTATTCTAAGTCTCATGCAAAATTATTGATTTATACTACTTTATTAAAGGTTTCGTTATCTTTCTTGTGGGCTATTAATGTGGACTGTTTGTTATAATTAAAAAGAAAATTTTTATATATATAAATATAAATGTAAATAAGCATTTATTTTTAATTTCCATAGAGGTCACTACACAAAAACTTCTAATCCAAGTAATCGTTTTATTATTTCCGCATTAAGGCCGATGACTGTTTAATGACACGTTAAAAGTGTTTTCACTGAAGTGAACAAAGTCAACTGTCACGTTTTAGAATTGCTTCAAGGCGACAATAATTTAAACTATGGTGTGCTGTAAGTCAACGTAGGTGTAGGATTCATTAATAATATTTTTTTTGAAAAATTATTCTTTGTAAGCCTTGAAAATTTAATTCAAATTTCGTAGGTATATTCTATATTTGATGGGTTTTGTATATTTCAGGTAATATGGGAGAGTGAATATGTGTTTCATTTTTCTGAAATATTATACGGCGTATTATAATGATAATACTTTGTTTTCTTTTCAAAAAATGCACTTTGAGAAATTTGGGGTTTCCATTCATCTAATAATAATTAATATTCCAGTCAAGTTCAATGTATGCGAGACTGCTAGAGGTGAGAGCCGCGTATCTTAATTTGATTTCCATATATATTCAATGCGGTTTGATCCTCGATAGTCAGTTTGCCGTCGTACTCTGATGATGATCATGGAAGGTCGAAACGCGTCAGTGCGTTGCGTCTGGCGGTAGTTTTGTTATGTTGTTCGACGACTGGTTGAAATACAATGGGATTGGTGTTTACTTCAAGCTCGCAAACTTGATTGAAATAATATTTATCTGATCGAAAATGATTATTACAAGAACAGCAAATTGAATCGTTGGTTGGGCTATACTTCTCACCTCAAACTTTTTAATTTGAATAGTTAAAGTAATTTCTGTCCAAGTTCATTAAAATGGCCATACAACAGCCACGAAATTTCCTAAAAATCCTTATTATTATTATTTCTATTAACATAATTAAAATAATAATTATAATCGTTATAATTATAATTATAATTATAACTATGATAATTAATAAGTTTAATGTTGTTATTATCATTAATAGTAATAAATTTAAAAATATTCTTCTGGAATGCGAGACGTTTTTAAATTTATTTAGCATTTATATATATATATATATATATATATATATATATATATATATATAATATATATATATATATATATATATATATATATATATATATATATATATATATATATATATATATATATATATATATATATATATATTGAAGGACAAAATAAAGCAGACAATTTTAACGTAAAGTGAATTTGATATAGGGGACACAACCCATCAACTACTTGTAACAACTTCCGTTCAAGTTCATTGACCGAACATGCTTATTCTGGGTGGAATATTCCGTCTGCCGTTTGTTTAACACTAAAGTTTTGTATGTGGCAAACTCATTTTTTTGCATTTAGTAATTATCTTTAATGCTAAATCTGGGGTACACAGATGCTAGGTTTCATTATAGTGCTACGTATTTTCCGATGTGTACTAACCAATTTATTTGTATCAGGCGTTTAAGTTGGAATTTTCACCCCTTCGAATAACTAACCGTCTTGTCGATCGGCCTACGTCAGTTGATCGAATTTCATGTATATTTGTTTTTTATTATATTTGAGGTCGATATTAATGAATTCTTCGCCTAAATTGCTGGCTAAAGCAAGTGTTGTACATTAAATAACACACGTGCTTAATCTGTATTAAATATAAATGTTGATACCAATTCAGCTTTCATCTGTGCTGTGTAATTATCATAAATATCACGTCTGGATTACATATGTGTAGGGTCTCAACAATTTACTGCCTATTAGCAAATGTTTACTCACCATTTATTTTGAAACTGGCCTTTTAGTTGAAATGATCTTTCATTCGATTGGTTTACCGTCTGGTCAATCGATCTACGTAATTTATACGACAAGTTGCGCATATATATTTATAAATAATTTTTGAGGTAGACATTATCGATTGTTTCGCCAAAATTGTCGGCGGATGCAAGTGTGGTACCTTAAATACCACGCGTGATTAAGCCGCATTAAATTTGAATGTTAATACTATTTCAGGTTTCGTCTGCGCTGTGCGGAAAGAAGCATCTCTCTCTATTTGGATGGTCAGGTAGATTGCTCTATTTTCTAGTCGCAATTCGTCGGAATATCATGATTTTCCCTTTTAATAATTGGCTCAATCATTTGAATAGGATAAAAATTAGATACTACATAGTTTGTTGCTTTAGTTTATTTCTCACTTATTGAATCTCGATTTTCCAATCTGTTAATTAATAATAACCTTTAAAAGTTAAATGGTTTGTTGTTTTCGCGTATTCGGTTGGTTTTGAATCCGAGCTAGCCAATCTCTAAATTCTTAAAAACTAGCCGCAACTGTTAATAAATTATTTTAAAAAGGCACGAATTTACTTTAATGCAAATACTGTGCAGATCAGCTTGGTTAATGTTAAATTGTTCTATTTAATTTAATATTAACATCTGCGACTGGAGAAGTAAGCCTCACACCTATGTTATCCAAACGTATAGATTAAGATAAAGATAAACAAAGAAAATAAAAACAATAACGTAAAGGAGTTAGCCATATACGAAGCTTTATGGATAAACAATTCCAGCAGGATTTAGGCAAACAAAAACAGAATGTATTGGCATTGAGATTGAACTAGAAACAATGCACGCAAATAACTGTTGGTCATTTTTTGTTTTTCATTTATTTTTTTTGTATATAAATATCTAATGTACACTTTATATAGGCCCGTTTTAAGTACAGTATTATTCCTAATTTTGACGAATTATATTTTAATTCAAGCAATTAAGTTTTTTGGAGCTCATAATGTTGTTTTCGTCTTTGTTATTAATGCAATTTTTCAAGAACCTTCTTTCGTTCTTAAAAGAAAATTTCCATACATTTTTACAATTTTGACTTGGGTGCTGATATCTTTATGCTGAGTTTTGTGTATGAACCTTTGTGCGATTTATTAAAGCGTTCATATGTTTCTCAAAACTTTAATTAAACCGTCAGATTAGATTCGAGCTTTGATTTTTATAAGACAATTAAATTCAACTGTATACGTAGTAATAAAATTTGATTTTTATATTATGATACATGAAATTATTTTAAATACTGATCATCAGTTAAAACGCTTTGTCTGTTTATTAGTTGGGACGGACGAACAGTATAACGAATGGGCAACAATATTTATATAAAAATAAACGTATAATATTACAGCCATTTGAGCTCCCGTCTGTGCAATATATATATATATATATATATATATATATATATATATATAACACGTTATTCTAAGCCTCATACAAAACTATTACGTTCTGTTCCTTTTTTTAAAAGTCTCCGGACAAAAATTTCTTGCAGGCTATTAATGTGGACTGCATATTATAAATAAAAACAAACTTTGTATATATATACGTATAAATGTACCGGAGCATTTATATCGGTTAGCGGAATTAGTATTTCACTTTTTTCCTTAAAGGTCATTACATAAGATCTTCTAATCCAGGAAGTCATCATATTATATCCTCATAAAGGCCGATGCCTGTTTAATGGCATAACACACACGTTATTAATGTTCATACTGACGTGGACAAAGCCAACTGTCACTTTTTAGAATTGCTTTTAGGCGACGAACATTAAGACTATGGTGTTCTGTTAAGTCAACATAGGTGTAGGATACATTAATACTATTTTTTGAATAAAAATTATTTGTGAAACTTGCAAATTGAATACAAAATTTCTTAGGTATATTCTATATTTGGTGGGTTTTTGTATATTTCAGGTAATATCGGAGTGCAAAATTGGTAATGATAGCGAATAGGTGTTTTATTTTCCTAAAAAATATTCGGCGTATAACTCCAGAGCATTAGATTTTATAATTGTTATACTTTGTTTTCTTTCCCAAAAATTGCACATTGAAAAAATATAATTAATTATAATTATAATAATAATAATAATAAATAATATAAATTTTTTTAGTAATATTAACACAAATAAAATTATTCTTCTGGAATGCGAGAATTATTTATATGTGGAAAAATAAAAATAAATATTGCTAGTTACAATAATCGTTACTTTTAGAAATAATTTTCAATTACCTACTAATGGAGGGCATATATATATATATATATATATATATATATATATATATATATATATTACACAGTATATTTCTAATTAGGAAGA
>JAQBSW010002898.1:0-47500 GCA_029291075.1 Eudiplozoon nipponicum
ACACCTAATACATACTTGCATAATAGGCAGGTGTTTATACCAGGACGGCTACTTTGATTTAAAATAATCAGTATCCTTTTTTTGTTTTTAAAAACTATAGATTTGCTCAATATATGTTTAAATTAAAACAATAGGTACAGTATGCTACGAAAAATTCAAATTTACACAAAATATCGGTTAGTTGTTCGCAGACAAAATTTTGCTCTGTGTGATAAATTTGAGTATCGTTAATTTGTCTCGCGGTGCCTGAGAAAATGTATCGTGAGGTTGCGCTAAAGTTACGCCTCCATTTGACGTTTTGTGAGAAATAAATCGGTAGACCATAAATGCATCTTTACTTGTGTACATCATTCCGCGCCTATAGAAATTTAATAGTTATAAAATGCGCCATTTTCATAGATGCCATGTTGTTTGTGTTATAATGGGCAATTGGAAATGGCTAGGTGGAACTTCATGTTGATGGACTCCATTTTATGGCAAAAATAATCATAAAACATGGGAAGACGCACACACGTGCATAAACACACACACACACACTCACAAACAATTTGCATGTATATATTCAAATCATGCACAAACTTCTGCAGCTTATTTAGCTGAGGATTGCGGATGTTGACAATAACAGTTTCCGCTGTGCGTAACTTATTTTCATGTTTTCTGTGTGCGTTTGTGCATACCTCAGAATAAGTGTTTACCTCTTCCTGCTTGCTATTTTATAAAGTGTGTATTGAATAATAATTGAGAAATCTTATTTGTCAAAATTGACTACGTTTAGGATATTAATATTGAATAAAAATGCTCAATTTAAATAGAAACGTACAAGTTTCTCCGATAAAATTTATAGTTAAACTTATTACTCCTAACGGATTAATCGCTATTTTATGACGCCATAACAGACAATTGGTCTTAGAAATATTTGGCCTGACGAGCGAAGGGCTTTAGTACGTCATACCTAAAATGTTAGCATGAGCATTTCTGGCTCTATTGTGATGTAGCAGTCATCCGGTTTTATGGATAACCTGGAGTCCGGATTTATTTTCGCAATAACATTTGTTTTTAAATATAGAAAGTGACGTAATAAGAGCAAGCGTGTCAGAATTGAATTTCAAGTCTGGAGTGTTGAAGGAGAGCTCAACCACTGGTATCGAGGCAGCTGATGTGTGTCAGCCTTTGTTGACAGATAAACGAAGACGGGAAAAATTCTGACTAAACGTCATCTCCGCTAAGAAAATACGGCCTTTTTTACTCTACAGTCCCTGACACTATTAAGCAATGAAAAATTAATAATTCAACATTGCATCGGCTTTCGTGAAGTTTAGAATTGGCTGCGTTGTCTCCTAAGTGGCGCAGCGTGCCAGGCGTAATCTGGCTATTGCAGATATTTAAGTCTCTGACTCTGACTCCTCTCCACTACTTTCCAGTTCTCCTTCAATGAACAAGGCATGAAATAACCAACATGATATACAACGTTAGGATTCTCATTCTGAGGCCAATTATTAAACAAACATTATAGACGAACTGCTTGAATTTGGTAGTCACAGTTATCTGTTTCTTTATATATATATATATATATATATATTTATATGCGTGTGTATCGTATATATCATACAAGTGTAATCAAAAATTGTGTATTAGGTGTTGTGCACCTGGTAACAAATTTCTTCGAAAAGGACCAGAATGATAAAGCAAAGTCAGCATGAACGGAACGACTAATCTCATGTGCAAATTTGTTTCGTGTTTACCGGCGAATCAATAGTAGGATCCGGTACTACCCATGTGCCAACCATATGTTCGGGTGAGAAATGTGCGGCAATTTGAAGGTCCTATTTGAGCCAATATGTTACTGGTTGTACAACACCTAATACGCAATTGCATATATATTAGTTCTCCGCAACTAACAGTATCCTACTGTACTAAACAAAAATGTTGAGTTTTTGGTTTTATTTAAGTTATAGTTATTCTATGTTATATACAAAATATTCAGTCAAAATAATCGATATCTGCTTTTACAACACGGCTGATTAATATATTTTATTTGAAGCAAAAGCTGTGATTTACGATTTACGCAAATAAATTTTAAATATATAGATTTAACCATTTTAAATTGGTTTTGCTTCCATTCTCGACTAGATCGCTTCAAAAGTGAATTTTGGAATCAACCTGAGCCAACGAATAATGATCAAGAAAGTGTTTTATTGTAAGTTAAATTTAAATATGTTACTCGTTTTCACGTTGTGACTTCGAATCACCAAATAAAATGAGTTTGAAATTGTAATGAAAATGGACAAAGGTAGTGATATTTTAACTATCAATCTGTTTACAAAAGAAATGATAAATTTAAATCATTGTTTCTTTCTTAGGCATTTATTTTCCTAATATTTGCTTAATCTTAAACTATTTTAAAATAAAATCAATTAAATACATCAATGATTAATAGTCACAATAATCAATCTTTCATGTCGCGGTTGGTAACAAAATTAATGTGATCATGGTCATTTAAGCTCGAGACACGGCAGCAAGTATGACTTACTGTAGCTTTTCAATCTTGTGCAACTAGTTATAAATGGAATCTGTGTTTAACTAAATGCAACAGACTTTGTTTAAATTAATCATATGTCAATTTTAAAATTTTGACATTTCAAACTTATTATTGGTTTACAAGTATAGGCTTTTTTATTTACTTTTGTATAATTATATTCACTCAAAGTGCCTCTATCATGATAACCATGTGATCTAGGACGAAACCAGTACTAATGTAATTATTTAAGTACCTTTGGCCTAAATGTTAAAATCACTTGGTTTAATAAATGTAACAATATTCGATATTGGCAACCCGATATGAAAATGCAAAAGTAACAAAGCTCACAGGAAAGATTGTTAATTAAATTTGTATTCATTGTTAGGCATTTAGATGATAATACGCATTGTAAACGGTAAAAATGCTTCATCTGAACAAGGCAGTCTTAGGCAAAAAGCTAGCCGATTAAGGAACGCTATTTGGCTATGATATCAACAATCCAACATAATAAACGTATGGAAGTTTAGAGCAATAGACGCGAACTGTTGTTGTTTTGCGAAAGACTAACCGGACAAGCAGTGTAACGGACACAACTAGACGAATTTATGGAAGAACACAATTGATACATTAGGCATTACAGAATTATGTTGTTCGACGACTGGTTAAATACAATGGGATTGGTGATTATTTCAATCTCGCAAACTGGATTTAAAGAATTGTTACCACCACCCGCGCAATCAAGTATTGGCTAATTACAAAACTACCATTTGCGTATTATAAAATTTGCATTACTGCTTTAGTTGTGGAAGCTTAATCCGCACAATATAGCCTTGAGGAATACATTCGACAGACAAATTTTTCGTATTCTACGTTGCGTCATACTATAGTTTCATGCTAAAATTTGGAAATTTTACACAATTTAAATGCGGTGTACGTAAATAGTTTTGGTGTGAACTGAACTTTGTATAAAGTATCAAATAAATTCCATCAAGTATACTGTGCAATCGTTTTTATTTATTACCTCATCAATAGCAACAAATACTGCAAGCATGTAGAACTATATACGTATGTTTTGAAGGGTTGTTGCACAGTGCAAGCTTCATATGAGGACTTACCGCGAGTTGCGTTCGCGGATTGTTGCTTTGCACAATCAGTTTCACATAGATCCGATTAATCACCATTCCCCAGTACGCACCCGTTTTGTCTTCAATCAGGCTGGGTGCGTATTCGTCCCTTTCTTCTGAAGGCTTCATCAACAAAGATTAGGTAGCACGGCATTTACAGGGGTTATTATGAACGATGATGAAGCCTTCGGAAGAAAAGGACGAATACGCACTCAGCCTGATCGACGAAAAAACAGATGCTTACTGAGAAATAGTGATTAATCAGATCTTTGTGAAACTGATAGTGCAAAGAACTATATATAACCATACAAAATTATATATATAATATAATGGAGCTGCCCTGTAACGTTGCATAACAAAGTTCCTAACAAATGGTCGCATCAGCTTTAAAAGAAACAAGTTGCACAGCAGGGAACAGATTAATTGCCGTTTCCTTGTGTTTTAACACGAAGTGTTTGCATCCACTATCTACTTGACTATTCCATATATTTCGACTTCTTGTTGCTGAAGTCTTTTTCAATGGACACAAACAATTTGACAATCAATATGTCAAGTGGAAAATTTAGTTTAAACTGCACTATTTAAAATTATTGTTAGACTTCTTAGTGAAAAAACCAGTTTTGCTTAAGAAATCTAGCAATAAGTACACATGGGGCAGTTTAAACTAAATTTCCCACTTAACATATTGATTGTCAAATTGTTTGTGTGATGTGCTTTCCATTGAAAAAGACTTCAGAAACAAGAAGTCGAAATATATGGAATAATCAGGTAGATAGTGGATGCAAACACTTCGTGTCGCAACAAAATGGGAAGGTAATTAAATGTTTGAATATGCCACATAAAAAAAATTGGCCTAAAAATACAACTAACCCAAGTGTGCAATATGATAAACATGTTGAAGCTCCATTTTCCTTTATTTGAAGAGGAATACACAACAATAAAATTCAATAAAGAGGAAAAGAAAGAAAAGTCAGCAATTTTTCTTAACGCAAGTGCTCAGTGAAACCGACAGCTTCTTTAGAAAGTCAAAAAATTCGTAATCCATTTGAATACATTAATTCATAGAAGAACCTGGATGATAACTAATCTTGGCTGATAAGGTTTTCTCTTAGTAAAAGGTGGGGGAAATGTTGGATCGTTTGAAGAATATTCTATGCGTTTTTATGTTAACATGAAACCTCTCCCTGTTTGAACAACAGAAGATGGCATTATTAAAGTTTACGCATGCCTACTTTCCGGTGAAATTCTTCTGTCATCCGAAATCAATATAAGCTTAATTCGTTGTACCAAATCAAATTTTCCAAATTTAAAGTTAAAAATTTCATTATGCACAAGGAAGGCGACGGTTTCGCACGTCAAATAAAATCTTACTTCTTGCTACAAATCCCTTACTGTTTTAAGTTTCAAAGTTATCTGCGGAAACACGTTCAAAATACGAACAAAGAAGCAAATTATAAATTTAGTCCAACAATACTTGCCACAGATTTGGATCCAAAAAAGTGTAGTACCGTGCAATAAATCAGCAACCACTGATTACATAATCCAAACAGGACACGAGGTGTGCAAAACTATTTTTTTCATTTTGCACAAATCAGGGCTCGCATAATTCTCAAACATTTCTTATGAACTACACATTCATGCAAAATAGCTTTTCTGAACGTGCATACGTTATATTAACGCAAAATAGCGCTTGATTTGAATCAGATACGTGGACGTAAAAGTGTATTCTGTTTTACAAACATCTTCTTAGTACGAAATAAAATTCTTTTATATATATATATATATATATATATATATATAATTAAATATATTCATAGATAAAGAAATTTTGTGTGCATATCCAATGATTTTTAAATCTTATCAAAATTTTTTGTCTAAAAGGAGACGCAAATAATTTTTTTGATCTGTAATCAGTATGAAAACATTTCTCGAAATAGGTATTTGCCTTCATTTGAAAGCACACCTAATTTTCTCAGAAAATTTCTATTGCAAATGCAATGAGTATACAGCTGAATTTGAAAATTTTCACTTTACTATACTCAGATTTACATTTTCTCACTGAGGAATATAGCCATGCTTCTATTTAGCTTTTTCTGAAGCGATGAGATTCTTTGTTGCAACGTCTGTATCTTAAAATATTAGTTTAGTTTAAATTGCTTTTGTGTTGTTTTATTATGCTTTTATGATGTTTATATCAATATATCAAATATACTTGTTTTATTAGATAATTTAACCACAAGTTCTTTCCTATTATCATATTTATTTATTCGTGGACTTTAAATCTAGCACGTCTTTGACGCGTCGACAGCGAGGTATTATACCGCCTCTCGAATTCATTGAATGCCCAAATGCCATTAAGTACGAAAAAGGTTGGTTAATTGAGCTTGAAATTTGATTTATAACAATTTGTCAGATAGAGATTCGTTAATGAGAAATCTTTTGTTTTTATATTAAATTATTCTGTTAATATTCTACGTATTGATTGTTTGCTAATTAAATTCTCGCTGGAGCTGTATTTCAAAGTCTTACTTACAACAATAATATCAGCCTTAGCAAATACGTCTTTCCGGTTACGTAATAGTAAGCACACTAAGGAGGCAAAATGAATAAAATATTTTTGTTGAGTCGTTTAAATGAGAGCAATACCAAAATTAATGTAAGAGAATGTCAAAAAGCTTCGTATATTTTCTGGAAACCTTCATGCTTTACAGATTCCCTCATGGTTCAGCAGTATGATTGATTGTCATGACATTATTTAGCTAAGCCATGAGTTATTGCTCAGATGTAGATAACAATGCTGGAATCGTCAAATAAATGTCAACCCCTCGTTTTTTCGCCAATCGAGCGGTTTGGAAATAATATAAATAATAACAGGCACCGATGTTCATCAAAGTAGAGCACGCCGCAATCTGACCGATGCTGATTAATCCGCAATTTACATATAAACTAGGTTGTTAAGTTGACTTGCATATGCAACTCGATTTCTCTGTGTCGGGTAGACTTGTGTCATACAACGCTGAGGTCCAAAGAACATTGAAGTGCAGCAGAACGTTAAATTTTCGATAGTCTTATAAAAGAAAAAGCAAAAAATAGGAATTTTTTTAGGGATAAGTCAAATTGCCTCATTCTCAATCCTCCATTATGAATCGGCAACCTAGTATTACAACGCTTACGTAACTCATTATTTCATGGTCGTTTGATGTTAAAGTAGCTGCGAATTATGCTGATGTAATGCTGTACAGTATTAGGAGTGGTATTATTAGTAGAATTGTGTTTAAACACCTCTTTAATTAGGTTTGTTTATCAAAGAGATTATAACCGAATTCGTTCACAGGCTCAAAACATTTGAACCAAGCTTTCAGGTACTTGTATCAGTGACAGCGGCTTGTTAAGCAGAATTAGTTCGAATTGCAGAACAAATGGGCTTTATGAAGGAGAATTTCAGTTTTTACAATCAAAAATCGGTTACGGTATTAATAGTTGCTTAATTTGAAGTAGACGTGGAAAGTATTGCTAGCCTTTTTCTGGTGAGTAATCCGTGTATTTGAAAGCGTGTGTGAATAGAATAATGATTTTTCGTTGTTTCCGACTTTTGCATACCTTCTGTGTCTTAAATCCGATAACGTGCTACTACAAGGACAAACTTGACACTTTTTTAACCCTCGCTGAGTTGACATGTTCTCATATCTAACCAGTTAGCATAAAATGCCTGCGTCCATAGTACGGAACAGTTTCTTTTTGTAAACTTTTGCGTGTCTTATTTATCTTGTACCAACTAACCTGCTTACGTATACAACATAGAGGATCAAAGATATCCTCAGACACATCAACCGATTTTAAATCTATTTTAACGCAAAATACTGTTTTTGCATTGGTAATTAGCCAGCAAGCCCACAGCATATGCGTCCGTCGCATGAAATGCTTTTGTTTCTGCCGATTTAGGCACGTATTCTGGTTTATATACAGACTAACGTGCTGCTAAGTACGCCATCGGAGATCCCACAGCACTTCTCAACCGATTTGAAACTAGTTTTGAGCAAAATCCTGGCTCTTGCTGATAGTAAGTCAGGAAGAACTATACGTACGCATTCATAGAAATTTTTTTTGTTTCTATCAGCGTTTGCATGTCTTCTGCGTTATGTATCATCTACTTTACTACTGAACTAAACATAATGGATAGGGCAGTTTTATTTGCTCACGATTCCTGACCAATTATGCATTCATTTGATGCATAATAGTTTGATCCGCGCTAGTCAGTTTGCCGTAAAAATCTGATGATGATCATGGTTGGACAAAACGTGTCAGTACGTCTGACTGACGGTAGTTTTGCTATGTTGTACAACGGCTGGTAAAATACAAACTTGCTTTAACTAAATGTTTTCACCACCCTCTCAATCAATGACTGTTTAATAGAATGAAAATCAGTTGAGATTTGGCGGTAACCAGAAAAGAATATAGGCGTCAAGTTAATTCAGCGGTATTGACATAAACTTTCCTTAAACATGCTGCGCTCAAGTAATAAAACTGCGTTTACGTGTGTATAAACATGTTCATATTGAAATTTATTTAACTAAGCTAATGAAAAAATTTTTTTAGATTTAATCCCATTATTATTATATAACAACCGGATAATGTGAACATTAATTTAAATTAAATTTTATTAAGGCATCGCAGTAACAACGCACGATGAAAATTCCGCGACTGTGACGGGTAATCCACACACCAAAAACTGCAAATCATTTCAGTTAATGAACGCACGAAATGGACTTTTCGATATTAAAGATTTCGGCGAAAATCACAGCCACGATCAATCAAAACAATTTGGTATTTATTTTGCAATTTCTTTGTTTCTAACAGAAATTTTATTCTGCAAACGAATGAAAGATCTGTAGTATTATGTTTTTCAGAATAACATGTGCCTTTTTTTACTTCGCGTGACGTTCAAATTAAAATTTTATTCCTCATCTAGTAAACAATGGCTTTGTCAAAGAAATACCAATAAGTTTGGTAATAATTCTGCAATAAAGTAGCCATTATTTCAAGGATGATTATCGTCCCACTCATTTTGTAAAATATAGAGAATCGAAATTTAATAAATTAGGTTGGTAGGAGTACTGAAAAAAGTTTACTATATTAATTTTTGTTTCTCTACGTAAATCGACAAATAAATCATGGAAAATTGGATACAAATGGCAAACCATTGACAAGATAAAAGTATGTATAAGCTAGTTAACAGTCTGTAGCTAAGTATTTATAAACAAATATGTATGACAATATCATCAATTTTAAATCAATTCTGTTTCAAATAAATAATGTTCTGCATAACAGGTTGTTGCTCAATTTCCTGATACGTATTATTTCGAACAGCTTTCTTTTGTTCCCTGTCTATTTTTTTCATTCGAATGTTTCTACCGTCATTTCCGAGAGTCTTACGAAGTGGTCCACTCATCACCTAAAAGTGGTGAAATATTGGAATTAATGCAAAATTTCGTTTAAACCTCTTCATCTCATAAAAGTCACGGAGGATTCCCTAGGTAATCGTGCTACATAAATGTGTGTGCGCGTGTGTATAAACTATGAAACAGTTAAATATAATAATCTGCACATGTACGCTCATCTAAGTGGAACTACAATGGTCTCATATCATTCACTGACATTTGATTAGATAAGCGTACTTCTGTCTGAGTGGCATTAACAATAATTAACTCGTGTACGTTCATTAAGGTGAACCTGCAGTGATTTCACATTAATTTCCTTTGTACGAGACAGAATAATTAATTTATTATTACCATATGAAATGTCATAATTAAGGGTGGCATCAGTGTTTATGGAGGGGACAAAGTATTACAAATACTCTAGTGGTGAACTGGTGCTCAGATGAATATTTAAAAAAATTGTTCAAATATTAACTTTAAGGATGATATTAAATGGAAATAAATAAAATTGCGACGAAAAAATTAAGAAGATGGACTACGAAATATAAATTATAGTAAAAATGTTAGAAAAGGTGATATTTAAAGAAAAAATCATCAATAAGTGGTTATCTTCATAAGAGATTTAACTTATTAAATACAGTAAAATAAATGGAAACAATGAAATTGTGACAAATGGCACTGTAAAATTCCTCAAATTTATTAAGAATTAGAAAATTTATAAAGTAAATTATGAGTTAAACTTAATAAACCATTCTTAATCTCTTGCTGGAACTGGCTTCCGATTCACATTCGTGCAACCTTTGCTTCATATTACTAGTAAGAGCTGTGTTCCAAATAGTGGCTAGCGATTTTCTACTGCTGGTTAATCGATAATATCAGCTCTCGGCTTCATTTCATTAGATTCCATAGTCAATAGCGTTGATTTATTACGGCTGCATTGTGTCACGCACCATCAACCATCCAAATTAATTGTGTGTTCAGTCTCCATTGCATGGCGTACATGATTAAATCTTTTATTAGGTACCTATTTGCCTGAGATACTGTGCCCATTCTAAGCAGCTTAATTTGTCGTATTTTAATTGTTCTCAGACCACTGAAGTGTCATGAAAATGAACGTACACGTTCAGTCAACTATATTGAACTGAATGTTTCGCAGTTAAATACATACACACACAAACACACACACACACACACACACACACACACACACGCAAATTTATGGTTTAGGTTTAGCCATTAAAAAATGAGTAATTTTTTGAGATCTTTCAATTTTTATCAATGGAGTCGTTTAAACGTATTTTTACACTTCTTCAACTTCATGACTATTTTTAAGATGATGTGCGTACTGTCGAGACAGACTCTCGGAAATGAATGTCTAAAATTTTAGATGACACATTCGGACATTGAACAAACTAACCTTATTAAAATTAACAACGATCACATATTATTCTGTTTAACTAACGTTAGCCTTATCCATAAATCTATCAGCAATACTTATTATAATTTTGCAATTGGTAATATGCTGTTAAGACTGATACACCAAGCATGAAAAGGCCAATAAAATCAATGCGGATAATTAAATGCGTGAAGAATTTTATAAGCAATTATTTCAGTTAACGTAGACCTTTCTATTGGAAAAACAAACTAATTGTGGATTTAAGATATGTGTCTCTAGAAGACAATATGATTTAAAAATAATCTATCATACATTAAATTGTTTCCAAACAGAAAGTTCGCTCACTGTACCAGATAGAGACCACGGCCCGCAGTTGAACTTCGAGACGCCAACAGGAAAGGCAGACAAAGACGAGTGTACGCATTTAAACTGTCAATTTAGTGCACACCCTGCAATCGAGTTCGATGGGCTTTCGTCAGGCTTCCCTACATTGAACTACCTACAGATGCGACAAGCTCACTTATCGCAATTAATTGCTGAAACAGTATCACATTATCCTGATATGCCGGAGTTAATAATACAAGGCAAGGCAATTGGAGGTGCGCCTGACGTAATGGACAAGGCTACGAGAGGCCGAATGAGGCTGCCGAAGTAAGTGAAAATGTGTAGAAGATCGATCGTTGTGAATTGATACTAAGTTTAGGTTTGATACGATGAAATTTATTTTATTATGGTCCTCTTGCGTTGTTCGCATGTACAAACTATGCGTTTGTTTACAAATTTTTGTTAATATAACAAGGTAAACACAAATGTAGGACAAGATCTCACGCATGTTGGGCTCTGGAAGATTCCAAACCAAAAAGTCAGAATTATTCAGGCCTCTTCACTGGCGCTTAGTATTCACAGGTGTCTCTTTTGGCGATAAGATGCGGTGCAGCGCGACCAAGTGTCTCATGTCATAAATCATAATATTTAACTACAAGATGGATGACTTACTACTGATGCGGATCCGGAAATTCACCTAGAATGTCCCGCTAGTCTGGCGTGCAAGATGTTCAATTTGCATACTGACAAAAAAGCCAGATGGTGATGATAATTGAAAAAGACGGTGAACGGAACAGGTCGGCTCGTAAATTTTTCTCTTGACTTATGTCTTCTGACGTTCAACTGACAAAACACTGAAATCAATTTAAAAAAACTCATCAATTAGCTAGACTGTTCAGGTGTTAGCAACTGTAGTGGTGCGTCTTCCATGCCTCTGCAGCATAAAGGGGACAGAGATTAGGCTTGTCTTGTAATATTTGAATTTGGTGCTTCGAGAAATATACATGCGTTTTCAGATTAGTTAGCATAATTCGTTGACGACTGACAGCCGATCAGACAAATTCTAAGCTAACGTTTCGTCTAACGCCTTTGAAATCTACTCCGTAGACTGTTGCAATAACCTCAGCAAATACTCCTTGTGCAACATTAATAAACAAGTTGGAAGTAGAGAAATGTTATTATCAAATTTGGGAGAAAATAACAAAAGGTACGGAAAGACATTTACTTTTGTTAATACAGGTCGATAAGTCAGTATAATAAGTTTCGTGCAATCAAAATATATTTGACGAAGCGCTATCCTTAAGTATAACTTGTCATAACATCTTCGCAAAACAGAATCGACAGCGGTCCAGTAGTCTACACGGGGAACGATATTTGGTTGCGGATATGAGTAGCGCAACTGCATAGTAATTGGATTGCATACATTTTCTTTGCCGATGAAAGTCCTAACAGAATTGGCATAGTTTGCCTCATACACTTTGTACGAATACTTCTGTGGATAACATGAATGCCTCTTTGATGCAGAGCAGAGTAAACTGATACCCGTCTAGTTGGAAGGAATGCTAGTGTTATCATCTTTGTGAATAGGCACCCTAACAACACACTTCTATTCGTTTAGGACGTTCTTCCCTCCCCAGGCTGTGGCAATGATATTATAAAGATACCTTAACCCAGCAATTGTAAAACATTAAAAGTGAAAGACATTGATTTCGGCGGCCTTTTGGTTTCACCAGATCGTAAGTTTCTGCCAATTCATGGAAAGTTCGAGTAATTTGATTTCCATATAGTAACAATGTCGTGATATTATTTATTTGTTAACTACACAATTTTAACCATGCTCTAGATTAAGAAAGTGTTATAAATGCTTATCGAGGTGCGCTTCAGGATGTAAAGGCCTCGGTGCTCACATAACAACATAATTGCTATTTATATGTCGGTGTTGTACGTACAAGTTGAATAGGTTATTACACTTAAAGAGTTTTGACAGCAAAAAAAGTGCTGTTAAGATTGCTTTCCTTACACTTAAAAAAATACGTGCAGCATCTTCACTAGCCTCCGGCAGTCAAAATCCAGCTAGTGACATGCACGCGGCATGAGTGCTTTTACTAGCGGAGGTAAGGCGAAGGCGAATTTAGGCACTGTTAAAAACAGATACTATGAGCAGATGGTCCGTTTGAGGTATAGGCGGCAGAAATTCTAGTAGAAGTAAAAAAATTGATCCTACATGCCACAAGTTGCTTTTTCTGTCAGTATGGCGTCAACCCTGAAGATGGGACTGGAAATGAAGTGCCAAAAATTCAGAAAAAAATCGGTAAATATTAATTTACGGACACTTCCGGAAAGCAGTGTAAGAACGAATTCAGAGTCACGGGACCAGTGCGAACCCATTAATCAGTTAAGAAACAAGATATGTACCTGTAAATGTAAAGGAATTTAGACATTACCGACCTACAATTGTTATCAATAGTCTTGCAACCTTCAATTATGGTATCAGCTCAAAGTGAAGATGGTGCTATTTAGCCGTCTGGCACATCATTCAGGAACGTGTTGAGTTGATGTGGAAATAGCCAACTTTGAGGCCGAAAACGCTCTAATGTTCATATTTAAGGCCGACGTGAATATTGTAGAAACTCCTCGTGGAAGTGCACGAATTAAGATGAAGCAGTCAGACCAATGATGGAAGCAGCATTCGAGCCGCAGAAGTGAATATGAGATTAATAATATTTTTATTCTGTTAACTAAATGGAAGCACTTTATGCATGCCAACTTTATTAAATAATTGATCAAAAATAAGGAATTTGTGTTGAACAAAATTACAAACTTAGTAAGATTATTGTTTGCAAAATTACCACTCTGACTGCGTGTTTACTTCAAGCTCGCAAACTTGATTTAAAGAATTGTTACCACCACTGGCGCAATCAATTATTGTTTAAACTGCGTAGTCATGCGTTATTAAGGCTAGGATTAACGACACCATCAATGTAAATTCTGAGGGAATGTGCATAAACGACACAACCAGTATCGTTGCAGTCAAAAATGGCGACCGCACCAAAGAGGCAGCAGAAGGACCCATGCCGGTGTTTTTATCCGAATGTCATCAGAATTTAAGCCTATGCTTGCACAAATGGAAATAGAAAAAGGCCACATTTGTGGTTCGAAAAATTGGAAGCTTCTGTTCGAGTGCAAGAATTTTTATTCGAAGCACCTATTTTACGCCTGCTGCCCAGAAATAAGTTGACCGGACATTTGCAGTACAATTAGAATTGCCTGTCGGCCTGATGTATGAAGAATAAAAAAGACGAGTGCTAGATATATTCCGTGTCAGGTCTCAGGAGGTGTTTTCAGAATTGCGCAGACTCAAACAATTACCGGGTGAGATGCCTCTTGATACCAAGCCACGCATCAATAGGTGGTTGATCAAGCTAAATGTGTCTTTTGCCGAGTTGCAACCGCATAAGGCCATCATGTTTATTATGATTGAACCAACCAGATATGAAACAATATCAAACGAGTAAGGAGGCCGGAAAGAAGAACCCGGGATCTACAAAGTTCGGCCATGATGGCTACCACTTGGATCTGCGTGATCCCACGCATGAGCTTCATTAAAACATCTGGCAGGGCAAACATAACTTACTGGAATGTTTTGTGACATAATCAGCGAGTCCGAAACGGATAGCTGCAGACAGTGGCTTGGGAATTGTATAGTTCTCTAAGAGAACGGGAAGTTCAATGAAGAAATAGGGTCCACCATTTCACCTATATTGGTAGTCGCTTTCATGCCCAAAATGTAAATCATTTGGATGCTCAGATTTTTAGATCGGCAGCAGAGGACTAGTAGAGCAACCTAAAATTTGTTCAGAATCGGATGGCCTTTGAAGAAAAAGAAGTATGGTAAACGTTGCTACACTTAAAGATTTTTACTAAAGTTAAAATTGTAGAACTCTTAAATGGCCAACAGTAACTTTGTGATTGGATAATGGAGCTGATGTATCGATGTTAACAGTGACTTGGCCGCTAAACAACTTACAACCTTCAAGAGAAAATTTTTATTGGTCATCGGGAGCGTCCATGGAGGATGCGGGCGAACGAGACACTAATTTATTAATAAATGAAGATATCTACTATATTTCTTTAATGTAGAGGATACCCACACGCTCCTATTGGGGCATGATTTTATTTGAAAATGAGTTAATACGATCGAATGCAAAATAAAAGTATATACCTCTTGAGATATAAAGCACGAATTCCATAAATCGTTATGCAGCCCTACGTTGCAGGAGGAGACCAATTGTCTGCTAGGGTGGTGGAAAGATTTTCAAAGACAATAAAACACTATATTAGGACTTTCTGATTGTAGCGAATGTCCCGGGCCGACGGTCCATCGCTTTAAACTATGGCTAGAATTAAAAGAAGGTTACGAAGCACTAAAATATAATGTGCTCCTCCAAAGAAACTATCAGCAGTGACTCGAGCAACACAAGAGATGATAGATGCCAGCGTTCCTGAACCATCCTCATCTGCTTTTTGAGCTCCTATGGTTTAAGTTACGAAAAAGGATGGTTCGCTCCGGCTAGCGGCTGATTTCCGGCATTTATACTCTGAGTAAACCTTAATCATATCCCATGCCGGCTCTGCGTGATCTGTTCTTACAGCTATTGGGAGGCAAATTTTTTGACGTGCTTGATCTAAAATGGATTTTGGCAAATTGACGTTTGGCACAAAGACCGGTGGAAGTTAGCGGTGCATTTACCCCAAAGTCATTTCAAATTCACTTCGGTACCATTTTATTTGAAGAACGCATCGAAAGTGTTGCAAAACATGATAGACTCGTTTGAGTCAGAATTATCCTGTACAACAGCTTACGTTGACGTTGTTATTATATGGGCCACTACTGAACACGAATTACATGTTCGGCTGCAGATGTTGTCCAAAGCTGTAGAATAGCGATTAAATTTTAATCCAGAAAAAGTTAAGAAAAGTTGATAAGTGCGGTACCTGGGCCACTCAGTCTCCTCAGAGAGATGTATGCCATTAGATTCGAATGTACAGCTTATCAAGGATTATCCGGTGCCCACTATTAGAAAACAATTGCACCGGTTTATTAGTATGGTAAATTTCTATAGATCATAGCTTGCAGAGATGGCGGTTCCGCACCAACCCTTGGCAACCAATGCGCATTTGACCCTCGTCATTTCTAACTAGTGCCACGGTATCGTTTCGTTGGACGGTTGAGAGCAACGAAGCGTTTATCCTATGCAAACAGAAGTTAATAGACGCAACTATTTTGACTTTCCCGATAGGTAGTATGTCAATTGTCACAGGTGCGTCAGTTATTAGCATAGGGGCTGTGTTAAAATCGGACAGAAACCCGGCACAATTTATAAGTCGCACACTCACTAAGGCGGAGCAAAGCTATACCCTCTCAGAAAAGGGAAGACTGGCCGTACAATAAGCACTACGTAAGTTTCAGTATTTTGTCATCGGTGGACATATAGACGTCTTTACCGATCATAAATATCTCATGCATTGGCGGTCACTGGGTATTATGAAGAAAGCAGTACATCGAGCCATTGAAGAACTCAAAGAATATAAAGTAAAAATTCATCATCGAGACGGCGTCAAGGATGCGGCAGCTGATACGCTCAGAAGAGTACCGGCTGTCCGATTTTCGCTACTTATTAAGGTCTCTGAAGAACAGGGAAGGATGCTACATGTCAGGAAATAAACACTCAGTTTAAAAACGGCTCAGCGGTGTTCGCACTATATAAAGCGTTGAGCCTGTAAAACGGCCTATTGGTGCAAAAACAAGGACAAACAGTGCACTGGTTTGTGCCGGTGTCTATACGAACAGAATGGATGGTTTTCTGACATGAAACATTGGGAAATCCCGGCTTTGGAAGCCTCATCGAGACATTACAGTCGCGATTGTATTGGCCTGGAATGTGTACTTTATATCAGCGTTGGAAAAACTAAAAAAGAGTAAAGGTCATACGATTGCTTTCAATTTCACTTCACGGAACCAATTTCTGCACATTGACCTGGTAGGTCTATGGTCGATGGTTCATGGCGGGATAGCCTACGTGTCTTCCATGATCGACAAGTTTACCCGATGTGTCGAGTTTGTACCACTGAACAAAATCAAAACAGAGAAGATAATAAAGTGCTTGGTAGAGCGCTGGTTTAGGTGATTCTGTGCACCACAAGCAATTGTTGACGACCGGTGTGTACAGTTCGAGTCGAGATAATTTAATCATATGTGCAAGTACTTTGACAAAAAACATTCTCGCGCACGTACCACCCGCAGACCAAAGCGATGGCTGAGTGAGCACACCGGACAATGAATGATGTATTACGATGTTGGTGGCACGAGGCCCTGGATCCTGAAAAGAAAAATAAAATTTGGTTGAGTGGACTACAGGATTCGATCCGACAATCATGGCATATTAGAATGCCAGGTGAACCTGTAATCCCAAGATGCCATGACGACTGCAGCATAGGCGATATTCAAGAGCGTCTAAAACAGAAAACTTAAAATGCGGGCGCCACACAGCAAAAAGCTTATGTCAAACGGCCTACAAGCAGAACACATTGCAGTTTTTGTCAACATGCTTGACGGACCACCAGCTGTCGTACTTGATCGTTTAAGTAGGGTGCCAATGCCAATTCATAGGGGAATATACAACAGTAGCCATTTTTGAGGCTGAGAATTCTCCAATTTTTCTACTTAAAGCTGATGTAAATACAACAGAATGTCCTCGGAGAAGTGCAAGAATTAAAATGAAGCAGTCATGACAACGATGGAAGCAGAATTTGAGCCGCAGAAGTGAATATGTAATAATATTTTTATTTCGTTTAACTAAATAGACGTGCTTTGTACTAGCAAACTCCCATAAATAATTGATTAAAAATAAGCATCTATGTTGAGTAAAATAACTTCTGACCGATTAGAAAAATTAGTAAGAATGTTGTCTGTACAAATAACCTCTATGGTTTTCATCGATTACATTACGGTAAGCAAATGATGGTTGTCTTCTGTTCAATAACGGAAACAAGCAACGGGGGCAATGGATCTGGTCACGGTCATCTTGTAATTAGAGCCCGATTATATTGTCGGTTTATTCGGCCACCCGTATTCTGTATGAAGACTGGAACAGTGAAAACGGATACAATTGTACCAGTCACGTGAAAGATGAACAACAGCAGTGGTTTTATTTAGATAATGCATTGTAAGCAGAGGCAAGGCAAAAAAACGAAACAATTATCAGCTATACACGTAAAACTCTGTAACTGATGATTTTATCCTGTCCAGGAGCAATAGGTCGAATTGCTGTCATGCTCTGATCATAGCCATGAATAGGCTGACACGAGTTAGCAGGTGCGACTGAAGATAATTAGGCTATGTTGCTAAATACGAAATTGTTAAATACAATGGAATTGGTGTTTATATCAAGTTCGCAAAATTGATTCAAATTAATGATATCACTACCCGCGTCATCGACGATAATTATATACGCATGGCGTAAGCTGCATAAAGTCAATTTTCGTGACCGCATAGAAATTTTGCAGTCGAAATTTCCTTTCAAGTGCAATGTATGCAAAACTATTGGACGTGAGAGACGCATATCTTATTTTGCTTTTTAAATATATGCAATGCGGATTGATCATCACTAGTCAGTTTGCCATCGCACACTGATTATGATCGTGGAAGGACGAAGTACGTCAGTACGTGTGACTGACGGTAGATTTGCTATGTTGTTAGACTACTGGTTAAATACAATGGGATTGGTGTTTACTTGAAGCTCGCAAACTTGTCATAAATAATTGCTACTTCTACCCGCGCAATCAATGGTTGTTTAATTGTATTACCTATAGATATGTGGCGAAAGCTGAAAAAAGGTAATATTTGTAATTGCATGGAAATTGTTCAGCCCAGATTTACAGTCAAGTACAATGTATGCGAGACTTTACCTATATATGCATTGCGGCTGGATTCTCGCTAGTCAGTTTGCCGTCGTGTAATTGATGGTAGTTTTGCTTTGTTGTGCGACTGGTTAAATATAATAGAATTGGTTTTTATATTAAGCTGGCAAACTTGATTTAAATAAATTAAAGATAATGGTGACTACATTTATGTGATATTTCCGTTACCTTAGTATAATTTTATTTATTATATAAATTGAGTAACGATTCAGCTACATGTATGACAGATTCGTATGTGGTAATGTATACGGATACTTTGTAGTCTTAAATAAGGCTTGGTCAGCCAATCATTTTCTATAAAAATTAACAAAATTTGAAAATTATTTGAGCTTAGATTACGCTGCAATTTTTTATAGAATGGAACTCTTAGTAATCGGCCTGACATTTCGTGTTCTCTCGGCTGAGCACACCATGTGAGGTATCACAAAGCTACTCCAAATTAAGCAAAAACCGAAATCACAAATTAAAAGAAAAACAGATGCTGATATTTAATTAATTAGAGCATAGTGATTAAACATTTCTCGATTACACAGGCGATAAATGCCATTATTTGAATCACATTTTTAAACATGACACGAACTACCGTCAGTTACACACAGAGATGCGTTCCAATTTTCGATGGCCGTAATCAGATCAGACTGCTTAACTGACTAGCAGGACTCAGACTGTAAAGGATACATGGCTAAAATGAGGGGTGATGTTTTTCTGAAGTTCAAAGACCTGCTTATGTTTTTATTAAACTTAGGATTGAAATTATGTTTGAAGTTCAGTTGAAAATAAATGACAAAATATGCCTACTAGTGAAAACTGACGGTAGGTATGCTATGTTGTTCGACGACTGGTTAAATACTTTGGGATCGGCGTTTACTTCTAGCCCGCAAACATGATTTAATGTGTGTTACCACCAACTGCGCAAAAAATGATTGCTTTCTTGTATTATCTATTTAAATTTGACGAAAACTGCATAAAGTTAATATTCATTACCGCATAGAAATTGTTGAGTCAGCATTTCCTTTCAAGTGCAATGTTTGCGAAATTACTAGACATGAGAGCTGCATACATAATTTTGTTTTCCATATATAAGCGTCGCGGTTTGATCCTCGCTAGTCAGTTTGCCGTCGTACTCTGATGATGATCATGGAAGGTCGTAACGCATCAGTACGTTGCGACTGACGTTAGTTTTGTTATGTTGTTTGACGACTGGTTAAATACATTGGGATTGGTGTTTACTTCAAGCCCGCAAACTTCATTTTAAGAATAACCTTAATTTTTGCAACACACCATACTCTATTTGAATCTTCCTAATACATTTAAACTTTGCATGGATCTAAGTTTACTACATATTTAACAGCTAATAGAGCTCATTGGATTAGTTAATTCAAATTTATACTCACTAATTTAATAATCTTTCACACTACAGTGATTAAAATTTGAAGATACGGCATTCTTTACGAAGAACTTATTTTTTCATTTTTTATAAAATTAAATTTCTAGTTCGAATGTGTCAACGCGTGCGTCTTCGGCACATTTCTTTGATTTCACTGATGACGTTGTTGACGAGAATTGCAATAACGACAATGAAAGAAGTGGTAACCCAAAAGCGGAGAATCACATGGCTACTGACGAGGAGAACGATGATGCAGACAGTGGATTAGGCGACGTAACTCCAGAAACGCGATTAAGTAGTGCCAGTCCTCGATGTATGGGCCCGGCACTGCTGGTGAATGGTCGCTTGATACGCTCGTTGGTGGCAGAAGAGAGCAACGTAAATGAGCCTGTCGACGTTGAGGTTAGAGAAAAAAAGGTTTATGGCTAATAGACTAACAGTTACTTTTGGTTGCGCGGGTGGTATTGCTTATATGTGTATATGTGGCGAAAGCTACAAACAGTTAATGTTTGTGACTGCATAGAAATTGTGCAGTCGACATTTCCAGTCAAGTACAGTGTATTCGTGACTACGATAGATGAGAGTCGCATATATAATTTTGCTTTCCATATCTATAAAATGTGGTTTGATCCTCGCTAGTCAGTTTGCCGTCGTACTATGATGATGATCATGGAAGGTCGAAACGCGTCAGTGCGTTGAGGCTGGCGGTAGTTTTGTTATGTTGTTCGACGACTGGTTAAAAAAAATGGGATTGGTGTTTACTTCAAGCTCGCAAACTTGATTTAAAGAAAAATTAGTATTGGTGTTTTTAGACACGGAGAAACGCTCATGCAATAGCCTATCTAAAGTCCGAGCCCGCGAATACTGAATCAGGCCTTCGCGCGCCCACACGCATATATCCAAGCACAAACTGCCACACAAATGTGCGAAATTACGAGATTATACACGCAAAATTAGAATTTTCTAGAACAGTTATCAAGTTTTTCAACTTTGACTTCATTACCTTAATTGTTGCAGTCAGAAACATCTAAGGCTTATTTTCCTAATAAGGTTACTCGATAAGGTTCTTCAAATCAAGTTTGTGGGTCTGAAATAAACACTGATCCCATTGTGCATAACCAGTTGCACAGCATAGACAAATTACCGTCAGTCACGTATACTACAGTTAAATACTGTTTGTTGCGTTTCAACCTTCTATGGTCATAATCAGAGTACAACGGCAAACATACTCATGAGGATCAAACCGCAATTCATATGCAAAGCAAATTTAGGTATGCGGCTCACACATATAGTAGTTTCGCATACCTTGTACTTGGCCGGTTTCACGATTTATATGCAGTCACAAACATGATTGTAAGTTTTCTATGTTGTGCGAATGTTTGGATACCTTGGGATTGGTGTTTGTTTAGAGATTGCAAATTTGATTTAAAGAATTATTATCACCACCAGCGCAATGAATCATTTTCTAATTGTGTAACTTAGATACATGTTGCAAAAGCTTCATGCTAATGACGGAATAGTAATTTATACGTATGTATAAACTAAGAATAGCATAGAATAGAAAATATTAAATTCACCAATTAGACCTTTTTTGTCCTAATTGCGTCACTATTTATTGCTTGCCAGAATTGTCGTGGCTAGAGATTATACCGGAACTGCACATAATCTACTAATTACCACAAACTGCGCAATACAAGTTATTTTATATTGGATACCAAAGGATGTTTTTTTCAGTCTATCTTTTAGGGTACCTTTTTCAGTATCGCTTTCAGAAAAAAAGTCGACCTAGTATTATAAGATACATACCATGCCTCCTGGGGATGTGATCCTGGGCGCTAATATAGTATATATATATATATATATATATATATATATATATATATATATATATATATATATAGACTAAAAAAACCCAAACCATTCAGATATACTACATATTTTGTTTAAACTTTACATACTTAAAATAAATCTTTTTAAAACTATTTAATCAACCTGTATTTAAGTACCCGTGTCTAATTTTAATTGAATTATTTGAAAAAATAAAATCGAAAAATAAATTTATATTTATATATTAAATTTGTGTGCGTTATTCCGTCTACAGTTTTAATAAGAAAGATAACGATCAGTATAATGTATATATACATATATACACATATATATGTATAAAAAATGTTTCTAAATATAAGCCAAGCATTACCTTATTTAACAAAGGCAATTAATCCAGTAGATATATTTTTTCATTAATGGGCATTCTTTAAGAACTGTCAAGAATTTGCCTGGAACGGAGCTCGAACATGGGCACATATGATCCAAAATCTGTGATCCTATCCACTGCGCCACCCCTACCGCATACCACCTAATAATTCCATTTATATACGGACTAAAATCTTAGGTTAGCCTTACCTTCGCGTGTAGTTTATGTGGCATCTTTCTCGAGCTAAAGATTCAATTAGCTACATCTCCAATCTCTCATTATATTTATATATATATATATATATATATATATATATATATATATATATATTCAACTTACATATATATATATATATATATATTCAAATTTATATATATATATATATATATATATATATATATATATATTGTGAGACTTTTATGAATTTGCATATCTGTAATGGACGAAATTTGGCGTTGGATTCTTTTTTGTGCTTTATTATTGGTTTCTTGTATAGATAAAGTATACTCATTTCGCGATTGAATCAAATTTATAGTATTTACATTTTTATCGAAATTTTGTTGATTCTAGGATTCAAATTTCATTTATTAACGCAAATAATCTTCTGTATTTAAGCATGCCATGGTAACGCGGTTCAGAATCAATAATAAACACCAAAGGCAAAGGTATTTATGATTTTATAGCACTTTATATTTAATTGATCTATTCAGCAATTATGAATAGTTAAGTTTGTGTAATTCTTTTGTGTTTAGTTTACATGTGTTTATATGTTATCTCCAATGATTTTCATTAAAACTGTCGTATTAATTTGGCCACAAATTAAGCAATCATTTTTTTTGTGTCCGTGCTGATCGCATTTGTTTGATTCAAGTTTTCTTAATTTTGACAACCAAAAATTGCATTTATTTGATTCAGCCGCACAATGTTGTGTTTGACGGGAATGTTGTTAATTTGTGTGACCGGTTCAATTATAGGCAGCAGGTGTTTGTCTCAAATCAGAAAACTAAATTTGAATAATTAAGATGTTAATTAGAAAACTTGGTTTTCTTATATTTTATAATATGAGAATTCAATTATCCTGAATATAAAACATGGATTGCATTATTTTTCCGCAATCAGAACTTGCGCAAAATGCCTGGCAGGCGTAATGAAAATCTACCAATGACAGAGAACATGACCATTCTACCAGAAAATCGCTCAGTAAAAAATCATATCCGCGCGAAAATTGTTGAAATTCCAATTGTGTTCAATGTGAGTGTCCTCATTTTTAATACCTACTGAAAATCTTGAGCATATTTAGCGGTAATTTTTAGACATTTTGATTAAGACTTATTATTTTGTTTAACGGCAATTTTTGGCGTATTTCATAATTAATGTACGTTTGATAGAATATGTGCAAAAATCAGTGTTTTTTGTAATATTACTTGAAAGATGGCAATTTTAATGAAAAACGTATCGGAAATTATGCAACCGCAGCCGTTAATGTTACAGTAAATAACGTTCACTAAATTAAAATATCGATATGGCATAATTATAGATAAATCGTTTTCGTCGGTAATATAGAGTGTTTAAAACGAAAATGTAGTTAGATTTTAACATAATTCTTAAGAAAAAGCGAAGAAATGTTCTAGACAACACAATCTTCTGCAAAATGAGAAAAAAAGCCATATCAGAGACAAATATGTGTATAAACGTGCAGGTAATAGAAATTATCGCCTCCTGAGTCCACTATGCAGGATTTAAATGCGTCATTAAGGTAAAAATTATAATTTTATTGACTTCGGTATATCCTCTTTTTCAAGTGGGAACTCCATTTTTACAAGGTACATCAAATATAATTGGTACATTTTTCATACTTTGTGCCGACAGATGCAATATGGAATCAATAGAATTTGTATTTCTCATGGATGTATGTAGGCTTAAAAACTCCAGGTCGCCCAATTATATTTAAATTGTTACTCCTAACAAAGGATCAACTGCCTAAGGCTACGGAACATCCACTATGTGGAATAATGTCTCCAACGACAACAGAAGCCGTGGTTGCTTCTTTCGCTGCTCGATTCACTCACACCAATTGCAGTCCAAGCGCTAGACTTTAATTGTCAAAAGTTATTCTTGACACATACCTTGAGTGTATTAGTGTCAGAAAAGCATCTTTGATACCGAATAACATCCTCAAGAAACTTGAAACCTTGGTGCAGTTGCCTTTGGTAAACCATGTTGACCTTTCTGATTAATTCTGACTCTATGACACACGCTTATTTGGTATTCATCGAGCAGGAGAGTTAGATCTCCGTTTGTGCGGGTGTTTTATTGCTAACAAATAAAGCTGAAACGCAAAATGTAGAAGTATTTAAAAATTGGACGAGAATAAATTTTAATATTGTACTGTTTTACCCGTAAACGGAAATTTGAGCCTTACGACATCTAGTTTTCCGCATTAATTGGAGTTTCGCACTACAGCGAAAGATCTTTCATTGATATAGTTTTTCAACGTCGTGCCAAATTTAATAATTTTCTTTTAATAGCATTCATTGTATTCGTTGCTAATGTTGGTTTTAGGATAAGATTTAATTATGAGTGCGCGCCTATTTATTTATGCAGTGTGGAAACTCGAATTAAAGTATACTTCCCATTTATCAGAAACTGTATAGGGCGCGTATATAAGCTGAAAGTTTTATTATTTATCTGTTTATTAAACTTTTATGAGATTGAACGAGAACATTTTCAGCTTTGTTATGCCGCGTAGCATAACACTTAATAACAAATTTCAGTTACTTGCACTACCATGTTTTCAACGGTGTTTGTCATTATGGGCATACAGCCGTATTGTGCTATTAGTTGGCATACAGCAATGTAACTAAAGGATAATTTGGGGCTCTTTCACCTCGTTTTATCAAACAAATTGTTCTTGACTCGATTATCGGCTAAACTCGATTTAAGAAGTTAAAAAATGAAGATTTCTTGCAGAATTTGCTACACCAGTCGTTAAATATTAAAATGAATTATTGATCAATTGAAACATCAAACAAAAATAGCAAAATACAATTAAACATTAATTGCTTGCGCGGGTGGTGGCAAAAATTATTTAAATCCAGTTTGCGAGTTTGAAGTAAACACCAATCCCATTGTATTTAACCAGTCGTTGAACAACATAGCAAAACTACGGCCAGTCACACCCACTGACACCTTTCGACCTTTCATGATCATCATCAGAGTACGAGGGCAAGGAACACAAAATAGCAAAGGCCAAAATAGTTTATATTTCTGATAGCACAGACGTTCTGTAGCTTACGATCTATTAAAGTTCAGCGCATCTGAGTCCATTGGTGCTAGGATCCGAGCAAATTATATGCCCAGCACAATTTAATCAGTATGAGAAACTTATTTCCCTGCTTGGACGAAGATCGAGGTAGCTCGACACTAGTAAGTACATGTAACTTCAGTCAGTTCCGCCACATTGTGTGACTGGTTAGACATGAAATAGGAGAATGAATTACGGCAAAAAAATGACATATCGCAAAAGTTGTCACAAAGTTTATGGTAAGATTTTAAAAAAAAAAAAAAAAACAGTTAGTATGATTCAAAAAAATTAAATAATCAGAGTCTTTCACATCCTGACGCTTATTATGCGTTTTATATGATAGCATGTTTATTTCAACGACAAAAGCGCATGACATTTGATAACGGACTCCTTCTGGTGAAAGGTGTTACGCTTTGTTTTTTAATTCGCCCCTTTCAATGGAGATCAATACTTGAACAACTGAAAGTTTGCTAATTTGGGTTGTGAAACAAATTTAATCATCTAGATGTCGCGTTTTAAATGTCTGACAGCTGTTGAGGATCTAGTTTGTATTTTCGTCAACTTGCCGTTTCCGAGCTGAACGGCAAGGTAAGTTTCATCATTTGAGTATGTTGGGCAATTTGTTAGCGATAGATTTATGATGGCAACGTTGTAACTTTGACAATTTTCGGCTTTGGAAATCGACAGCTTACAATGTCACGTGACTGGCATAAGTCAGCTATAAAAATGTTTCACTCAAAGAAGCTGATGAGCTGCAAATTCATGAACTTTACAAAATCGCGTTTTACTTAAAATGTTGACAGTGATTTATTTTGTGCAAGTGTATTATACAATGATTTATGGTACTTTTCATCATTGAAATTGCTAAAGACTTAGTTTCAGAGGAGGCTTCAGTGCGATGCATTTAGGGTTATCTTATTTTTTGGATAAGTTTTTCGTACTTGAGATAAAACTGATCCCGTTGAATCCAACCAGTCGCATAACATAGGAAGACTCCAATCAATCTCGCTAACTGACGCGCTTCAACCCTCTATGGCCATCATCGCAGCGAGGCGGAAAATTGACTAAAAGGGTCAAACCAAAATGCCTATATACGGAAACAAAACTTATATATTTTATATGACTTATAGATAAATTAAAATTAGTGTTCATCGCAAACTCGGAAACTGGAATTTATAAAATGATATCACCATTTGCGTGTTAATAGCGTGCTTAATTTTGTAACTTATATTAATGTGGCCGAGGCTGTAGAAAGTTTATGTTTGTGACTGAACACAAATTACACAGCTGACGTTTTCAGTTAAATACAATCTGGGCGAGAATAATAGAAGTGAGAGGTGAATGTCTAATTTATTTCTTATATATGAATTACCGTTTGATAGTCGTTAATCCTCCTCAGATGATGAACATTGTGTGACTAACTATATTTTTGCTTTGTTATGCCACTAGTTAGACAGAATGGGATTGCTGTTTATCTAAAGCTCGCAAACATAATTTACAGAAATGTTATTACGTTTTGTTCAACTTGTTGTTCGTCCATAAACTAAATTTATATTTGGAAAAGTATCAGGTCTTTGGCTTTCAGTGTATCTAGTTAGGATAATTATAACTATATGCAATTAGAGTTTGTAGTTAATAAAAAATATTTCCATTAAATCGCTTGAGTGATTTGGTTTACCTTGCAATAATTTTGTTAATTTCATGTCTAATTAAGGCTTTATTTTGCATGTTTAATTTCATCGTTTGCTTTATTGCTCTTGCCACATTTATTACACTTTATGTAGGTAAAGCTCACGAAACAAAATTGATAGAAAAGGTTAAATTTTGATTAAAAATAAACAAGAATCTATATGCTAACCTCTATGTTAATAAATCAAATCCAACAAGTGTTTAATGCCTAAACACCAGGTCCATGAAAAAACTTGTTAAACTTATTCAATGAGATATACTTTGCCTTAAAAATATACGCAATTTAGTTTGAATTAAAACATTTCTTTTTCCCCCATTATATTTAAGTTCAAATTATATATAAAATTATGATCATTTAAAGTCAACTTCGTATATTTTATTTAGTTATTAACTTTTTCATTTCCTGGAAAGCTATGAAATTCGGAAATCTTGCGTAGTATTATTAAGAAAATATTTGAAATGTGAATCTAACAGTTCGTGTTACTTCAACCGTTTAAAAATTATATCCGTAATAAAAGATTTTGTTTTCGTTCGAATTTTAATGTTATAAATGCTTATATTTTTATGAAAAATAAAATCATATTCTCGTTGGTATCTTGCAACATTGCGTTATACTTCGGGAGGTATGGAATATTTTTAAAAGTAAAATATTCATAAAAATTCAGATCGATACTTTTACTTATGCAAAATGAAGAGATATAGAAACGGACCGCTCACGCTGTAATATAAGCACAAGCAAATATACGCACAAACACACGTTCGTAAACCAGATTAGTTTAAAAAATTATTTTACCAGCTTTGAGAAGAAATTTACAAATTGGCAGCTTCAGAAATTTGAAGGGCTCTTGTTAATTTTGTTCAATAAAAATCAGAAAATCGTCAGATCTTAAGTTAAATTAGGGGAAAAAAATGTCTGACTAATATGGTTGCTTTGCTCCCTCCTTCTCCTAAACATTATTAAATTTAATGGTACTTGCTACATCTTTACTAAGATTTTGAAATAAAATAAATCGTTACGAACTAATCAAATTGAAAACGTTTTGTTTTTTTTAGAATTCATGTGAATCGCCATTCACGAAATTTATTGAGCTTACAAATGTTGGCACAACAATTCTTATATTCAGTTGGACGGTAAGTGCCATGCTTCGCTTCCCTTTCTTTGGGTAATTTATTTTATGCAAATTGTTATAACTATCAAAACTTTCGTTAGCAATTATAACAACTTTCCAAATTGTTTGCTTAAGATTATGTCAACCAGTGTTTGCTAAAGTTTTTCTTTTACTCCCAATATTCACATTTATCAACAGAATTTTGTATTTTTTCCTTAATTTGAACCTGTATGCTAACAGACAACGCAAAATTTCTCTAATTTGCCTAAATAAACTTATTTAACTGAATTTTTATCAGGTCTAAAAATACCTAGTCATTCTTTCTAGCACTTTCTCACGTGTGTGCACACGGCATTCGATATTTGATTTCGATTTAGTTGGACTTATTGTTTAAATTTTGTCCAGTGGTCACGAGTCGCCATTAAAATGTTACTACTTTATTAAACTAGTTTATAGGACGAATTTTAAACTTTTCTGTAATTCAATTTGAGGCGAAACCACGATATATGAAAAAAGAGTTAGAAAGTTTACAAAAGTAATCTTAATTATTATTTTTTTAATACAGAAGCTGCATTCCGTCAATCCGTTTTTCAAGCAGAATGCGACACACCAGCGCTTTTACTTTGATCATCAACCAGGTAAAAATAAAGATGGTGTAATCTTATATGCCACGCGGTTTGAGTGAACACTTTCCATTGTTTATATCGATAGTTTACATGTTTAATTTGACAATATTTACCCAGTAAATATGTTGAATATATATATATATATATATATATATATATATATATATAACAGGATTTAGTTTGATAGATAGTGTAAGTATAGTCTAAAATTACTTACTTTGGCTGATTCAATTAATCTTGAATGCCATGAGTAACTCGCAGTTAGTAGTCGGAAATGCTGCTGGAAGGAATCAAACCTCCGATAATTTGGTTTACATTTTTATCACTAGTTATATAAATTTATAACATATCATTAAAAATTTATATTTGCAGAGACAGTATAAATTATCGGCAAAAGCAAAATATATTCCTTCCTTTTCTTTAAATCAAGTTTTCGAGCTTGAATTAAACACCAATCCCATTGTATTTAAGCAGTCATCGAACAACATAGCAAAAATACTACCAGTTGTTCGATGACTGGTTAAAAACAATAGGATTGGTGTTTAATTCAAGCGCGCAAACTTGATTTAAATAATTTTACCTCCACCCGCGCAATAAGTTATTGTTTAATATTCCCTCCTTCAAGTACCTCCAAACTAAGATACTTAGGTACTTTCGAAAAAGTAAAATAAACAGAAAATTGAAAAGTGTAATTTGCGTGAAATAGCGTAATGTCAAATAGTTTAGGTATTTATATTACATAAAATATTTAAATTTCGATTTTGTGCTTGTTTCGCTAAACTAAGGCATATAAGATTGTTGGTATGCCAAAACTGAGGAGAAAATGACAATGAAATATTTATTAAATTTGATAATAATACATTCTGTCTTTGCCCATGGGAACGGTCAAATGATTTTTATAGTAGATCCTATTTAAATATAAATGTACGCGAGTATTGTTGCTTTAAACATTACAATGTTTGGATTAGTAAATTAAATCAATAAACTTAACTATAACGTCGTTTACATTGCAGAAAATTAATTTGAAGGTAGCACTTATGGCGGGACACTAACAAGAAACGAATGGTTTTGGAATGTTATTGAAGTTTGAATAATAATCATGTAGGAGCTATTCATATTTGTAAAAGAATAAGACATGTTTGAGATTTATAAAAAAAACCTACAATTATGACGATTTTTTATGCACAAGAGTTAATCTTGTGAAGCTTTAAAATTCAAGTTTTCCTACAGCTGGGGATAGTAAGAAGGCAAGGAAAAGAATAATTGTTTTATCATCCGAAACTTTACGGTTTTTGTAACTCGATTTAAAATTAATTCGATCATTTTTCCAAGAAACGTATGTTTTAGAGCAAAACAGCAAAAAAAGTTAACAAAGACTTATTAACAAATGTGTATAAATTTTAGTTCAGCCATTATTATGCATTTTTTATTTTAGTTGAGAACTGAAAAATGTGTGGATGTATCCACTTATTATAAAGTAGGTAAGTGCAAAAAGGTTAGAAGAGGCCATTTTTTCACCAGAAATCAACTCGAATGTAAAATCGTGTACTTTATACAGTCAATTTTTTTAAAACAAGGGGGATAAATTTGGACTAATCACACATATTTCGCGAAAAACAGGAAGTGGGAAATTTACAAACCAGGAAATCCGCATACACGAAAATATAGTAAAAATTATCAGTTTTGTTCTAAAAATTTCCGAACTTTATTATTATAATCAAGGTTGCGAAATTGATATAAACATTTGTCAGTATAAACTAAGAATTGTAGTGTAGAACAGACAATTCATCCAATAGACCGGTTTCGTCCTTATTGGAAACTCAACATGTACAGGCCATTGGTTAGAGCACTAGATTCCAGAGCAGATGTGCCCGGGTTCGAGCCCTATCCACGGCAAATTCTGACCAGTACAATAAGAACAAAACCGGTCTAATGGATGAATTTCCTTTTCTACTCTATACAATTCTTAGTTTATAATGACATATTTAGGTACTTAACGGGTCTAGTGTTTATATCAAGTTCGCAACCTTCATTATAATAAATGTTATCACCGCCTGCGCAAACAGTGTTCGTTTAATTATTTATTTACGTACTTTATTTGTTTATTTAGCTGAAGATAAAGAACGCTGCAGACAAAAGCTTCAGCTATGCGTAACTCTTTTTTTTGTTTAAAGAACAGTTGAAATCCGCCTGATTTTGAGTGTGATTTTTATAAACTACAGGTTCGGCTATTTTTGAAAAATTCTCACTTATGCCAATTGTGCGCTGTTTGAAATATTCTTGACTTCATTTCCCTAGTATGCGGCTAGTCCGGCCTAATTACCTCAATGAGCAGCTATGACATTTGTATAAATAAACAACCTTGGACTGTTTAATTGCAAGGAGCTTGTCCTTTACATTGAAATTTCGCCTGCGGTTTGTGGTTTTAACAAACATCTAATGTGTTTTATTATCCGCGAAGTCACTGATTTTTTATATGTCGTGTAAATAGTTTGGATGGCGTTTTTACTTTAAAAAGTACACTGACAAATATTTTTTTAGTGTCAGTTTCTAATAAATTGGTTTTGAGCACCGCTAGTTCTTTACATTGAAATTCATCAAAACAGAATTTTTTTAATCTGATGGAGAAATTGTCTATCATATTTCTTTTTTGCGAAATTGAGACAGCGCTATGGTAATGGATGGACTGTCCTCTTTGTGACCGTTTCCGATATATTTTCCTAATTAGACTTCGATCTTCCTCTCTCAATAGCAATAAATCAAGTAAGGTCTGTGCATTAGACTGATGATTTTTGCTTGCACAATGTAATGAAACGTGATGGTCAACACCGAAATCTTTATACATGTCATATGTTTCGAAATTTTCATTTATGATTAAGAAGGTGTCATCAATATACCTCAGAAATGTGTGGCAGTATTTTCGAATAATAAGTTCTAATTTTGATGTTTCCAGATAGAATACGTAGGCATCAGCTGGTAAACTTCATAAAGAACTGCCCATCCCCACTCGACTGACTTGCGTGAAAATTTTACCATTGAAGGTGAATTTAACATCTTTGGTGCACTTATTGAGACGAATTATTAGATGGAGTTCTAGCAAAAAGAAACTGGCCATTTTTAGCTGTTTTTTGCACACTTGCTTGATAATAAATGTATAATTACACATATGGTTTATTTCTCAATTAAAATGACAACTACATAACAATGATTAAACAGAACATTAAACATGAGATTAAGTGCCATGGGATACCATTGCCATGTCGAGAGATAAATCATTAAATTTCAGTCAAATGCAAATATGGCGAGGCCAGAAAATATTCTATTTTGGTGCATTGGAGATTGCACGAGCTATGCCGTTCAAATTCGTTACGTGCAACTAACAAAATGTTACGACGTTTAACAAACAATGAAAAAGATACGCAGAACCCACTACTTGATGAATTGGACAGCAGATCTCGGCGTCCGAATCTCGTATCAGTGTTCTGCATCCACACGGGTTTGTTATGTTTACAAATGCTGTTATTCGCCTGGTTATGAATGCAATCGACAAAGGAAGTAAGAAGCTACACAAAAAACTAACGCATTTCCAGGTAAACCCAATCCGTTCATTTCCATATGGGTCTGATACTATCAGAAAAAAGAGGTCTCATTGTACGACGATAAGAACCAGATAAAAGAAATCGAGAAAAGCCGCACTAAAGAGTCTATATGAAGATTTGAAATCAGGAATTTCACAAGAACATTAATTTTGTTCATTTATCAATGCTGAATTGCATGTTTTCTATGAAAATTTTAAATTCCGACACTAGAAATTCGATTTTATGATAAAGGAGTACATGGTAGGACTCAAAGAATTGCAGAGCAACAACAAAATTAGATTAATGAATTAAAACAAAGTCTTAAATATCGCTCTTATGAATTTTAATTATTATACTAACCAAATGAGCAACATTCTTTTGGACGAACTGAAGTTAAAACCATGCAAAGTAGATAAAGACAGATTTGAAACTTTGAGGATTTAATATGGCGTGCAAAAACAATAGCGTGTTAAGCAATTCAACAAAGAACCAACGATACAAATCCTAACTAAATCGATAAAAAAAGCAAAACCAGTGGGCACGCACGCAACCAGAATGTACGGCATGCCAAAAATACACAAAGCATTGTAAACTCTAAGGGAATCCGTATATGCAACCCAATATTAGTGTATACTATAATAATGAGTACAACTTGAATTGTCAAACAATAGTGTTCGCGATATTTTGAACCTTGTATATATAGTAAAAAAGTACAAGTCCTGAATTAAAATAGGATTTCTTTTGATGTAAGAAAAATATTTACACGAACTCCTATTGATAAACCTATCCATTTCATTATCAATAAAAATCACCCAGCATCAAAAAATTCCTTATTAATAAGTGCATCAGAGATGTTAAATTCACCTTCAATGGTCAATATTTCACGCAAGTTGTTAGAGTGGCAATGAGCAGTCCATTAGAAAGTCTAAAAAATGATGTCTACAAATTCTATATGGAAACATCAAAATTAAAGCTTCTAATTCAAAAACACTGCCATACATAGCTGAGATATGATAATGAGATTTTCATAATCATACATAAAGATTTCAAAAATATGACATACTCAAAGATTTTAAAAACATCGAAAATTACGCTCAGCTTACTGGTGAGTACGAAAACCCTCAGTATAACACACTGTCTTTTCTTGATGTACTGCTATTGAGACAGGAAGATGAAGGTCTAAATAGGATGAAATATAAGAAACAGACATGGACAGGGCAGTACATTCATTACCACAGTGAATTTTGGTATGAAATTTATCCTACGGGACAATGAAACTCTTTTATGATTACTTTCGTTTCATGAAATGGCAATGCTCAAAATGACATTATTGGAAAACGGGTACCGCGAAGCAACTATGAAACATATAAATGGACAAAAAAGTTATGCAACCGTATCAAATCAAACGAGAATATGTGTCAGAGTTCCTTTTAAATGACACGCGCCATCAAAAATATTTACTCGAGGAACTAAAAAGCAGTGACTTCTCGGATACTAATAAACAGCAGATCTTGTTTCATACCACAAAGTACCTGATAAATTTCAATTTAAAGGATAAGCTCCTTGCAATCAAACATTACAAGATTGTTTATTTATACGAAATCCATAGCTGTTCAGTGTGCAATTTAGGCCGGATTAGCCGTTTACTAGGGAGAAAAATTCAGGAACATATTAAACTTTGCACAATTGCCATAAGTGAGAACGTTTCCGCAATAGCTCAACATGTTGTTTAAAAAAATCACGCCAAAAATCAGGCGGATTGCCAACTGTTCTTCAAACCTAAAAAAGGAATTACGTATTGCTGAAGCTGTTGTATGAATCATTCTTTATTCTTCGCTAAATAAACAAGAGAAGTTCGTACATTTTTAATTATAGACTGATAATTGTTTTGTATTTGCGTGTATGCGGATTTCCTGGCATGTACATTACCCACTTTATTGTCGCCAAATATGTGTGTTTAATCCAAATTTGTCCTCTTTGTTTTAAAAATGTGACTATAAAGAAAACGATTTTTCATTCGAGTTGATTTTTGATGAAATAAAGGACTTTTTGAACTGTGTTGTGCATACCTTCTTTATAATAATTGGACATAATCACACATTATTTAGTTCTCAATTAAATTTAAAATTGCATAACAATGGCTGAACTAAAATTATTAAATCTTTGTTAATAAATCAGTGTTAAACCTTTTTTTCTGTAACACAAAGTTCCTAATTTTGGATAAAAAATATGATCGATTTCCTTTTAAATAGTGTTTAAAAAATGTTAAGCTTCTGATGATAGAGTAATTATATTTTCCTTCGCCCTCTTACTAACCCCATCCATAATAAATAAATGTCAAATCTTAACATGATTAACTCATGTGCATTAAAATCGTTTTAATTGTAGATCATTGTTTTACATCTCAAACAGGTCTCATTATTTTACAAATATGAATAGCCCCTACAGGATTATTCTCGAAAACCAATTGTTTCTGGTTAAAATCCCACCAGAATTAATACCTACTACTTATCTTTCAGCAATAGCTGAGCACATTTATAATATACTTTACACCACAGTAAGGCTGATTATTATTCTTCATAGCTAAAATCGAAAAACATTTAGGCGTAGCTGAGTCTGTTGTATGCAAAATTCATTATCTTTAGCTGAATAGACAAAAGAACTTTTTAAAACATAAACTGATAATTGTTTGTACGTGTGTGTACACACATTTCCCAGCATGTACGTTTTGTTGATTCCTGTTTTTCGTGTGTTTAATAAACTATATCCGCCTTGGATTTAAAAAATGAATATATAAAATACCAGATTATTCAATCTAGCTGTGCTCTGTCGAAGAGAAAATGGCCATTTTAAACTGTGTGGTACATACCTGCATTATTATAAAGGTATACTTCCACACATTATTTATTTTTCAATCAAAATTACACATTTAATATAATCAAGGTTGCGAACTTGATATAAACACCGGACCCACTAAGTACATTCATTTGTCAATATAAATTAAGAATTGTATGGTGTAGAAAAGGCAATTTATCTAGTAGACCGGTTTCGTCCATATTGGGAACTCATCACGTACTGGCCAGAATTTGACACGGTCAGGGCTCGAACCTGGGCACGTCTGCTTCGGAATCTTGGTTCTCTAACCACTGAGCCACCCTGTCGAAATAACACACAATTTTCAGTCATATATTAATTAATGTAACTCGGTTAGTTCTATTCTGTCGTATGGAGCTCAAATGGCATCTATCTAGACCCAAAGTTCTAACTAACCATACCAAATCTGTCATTACTGAACAGACACCACACTAGATGTCGAAATGATTTTGAAATGAACATTTATATAATTAAACGAGTATTGGTTGCGCGGGCGGTGATTGGGAATGGTTTTTTGGAATTTTGGGTCTAGATGGATGGCATATGAGCGCCACCTAAAAGAAAAAAACTAAAAAAGTTACATTAGTTAGTATATTACTGAAAATTGTGTGTAGTATGCGGCAGGGTGGCTCAGTGTTTAGAGCACCAAGATTCCGAAGCAGACGTGCCCAGGTTTGAGCCCTGTCTGCGGCAAATTCTAGCCAGTACGTGATGAGTTCCCAATAAGGACGAAACAGTTCTACTGGATGATTGTCTTTTCTACACTATACAATTCTTAGTTTATACCGGCAAATGAATGCACTTAGTGGGTCCAGTGTTTAGATCAAGTTCTCAAACTTTATGATAGTAAATGGTATCACCGCCCACGCAACCAATGTTCGTTTAATTACATTAAAATAACAAACTATTTTACTGCTATATGAAGGATTTAACATAGGATCGTTCGATGCTCAAAATAATTTATTTAAAGGATTCTATGCGCATGGTGTCTAAAATTGTGCTCCAGTAAATTTGATGAGTAGTCGCTAATCTCGTTTGTTTCAATTTTCTTTGAGGCTCTCACATGCTAACAGGACCAATGATGTCAATTATTGGCAATCGACTGAAACGATGTTTATTCAAACCACAGATCCTTGGGAGCTTTAAGTTTCGGCAAGGTTTATGGAAATACCTCCGAGTGTTTAGCGATTTTCCGGTACAGTTGTTATTGCTAGATTGAAGGAAAATTGCGAATTGATCTACCAGTCAAGATCATGTTGTTTGGCTGTCATTAGAGCCAGGTGAAATGAAATGTCTTAGGGCTTATATAAGTTTGTTGTCCGCCAGTTAGTTTACTAAATTTGCTAGATTCTATGAAAAATCTTAACGATAATAAGAAGAATCCTAAGGATAGCGAATGTCAGATGTTTCAGGTGGAAAATTCTTCGAAAATTCTGTCTGATGCGATTTTACTTACGAAAGTTTACTTTCTTTGAATGATGTCATTTTTTCAGTGTTCTAGAAGATGGCCTATGATTTTTGTCACCAATGTATGATTTATGTTTATTTTGTATCTCGCAATCGATGCGTTGTAAACCGGTCTGAAGGTGTACTCAAGCCAGACGAGACAATTTTACTGCATTTGACATTTAAGTCAGATACAGAGGGTATCTTTTCAGAGCTATGGCGCTTTGAGACTTATCCGAGTTTGGTGCACTCTGGGCGCCATTTGCATAATAGGTCCGCAGATGTTGACAACTTCTGTAGCATGAAGCAGAGCAATAGAACTGACGGAATCAGTCTACCGGGCATCTACTTTAGATTGAAAGGCGTGGCTTTCTGGTCTGAAAATCATCCGGCCAAACAATGGCTAAAGGGCAACTTAGTGAAACAGGTATGAATTGATTGCATGAAATTTTATTCTAATCAGCATTTATATTTTCTGATGAATCGGATTTAATTGATGTCATTTAAAAGCTATTACAGAAACTAGTTTTCATAGCAAAACATTACTGGTTTGCTGTTCAAGACCTATGGCTTTAAATTATCACGTATATTTAGGTGCACCAGGTTCAGCTACACTTTAAATTAAACATTCTATTTAAAGTTTTCTTTAATGAAGACATCTTAGATTTTGTAAACGTTGAATTTTATTTTCGATAAAGTTTAAGTTGATTACATTATTAAATGTTGAACAATAGTAGTTTTTTACTCTAATCAATGAACATAAGTGATTTGTTAAACTGCAGAGTTCTAAAACGTTATCCATAGTCAAATGCATACATGAATACATACATAGGTAAACGATGATCTTGTTATCCTGTGAAATACGTTTCAATAAAGCCTATCATGTTTTAAACCATTAAATTATTTGCTTTTATTATTAATAAACACCGGTAATTGAAAATATGATAATCTATTCTATTTGAAAATGAAAGTTTATTTTTAGTATGCTTTTTTCTTCAAATCAATAAATTGTTTAAAAACTGATTTAGAGTATAATAAAAGTGGTGTCTTATTTTTTATTGATTTTTTCCTACCAATTATTACAAGATTGACAGTGAGTCAACATATGCATGGGTGCGTCGATGGTTGAATGACCTGGTCATGTCATTCCAACTACCGGACCGTATAGAGCCGGATCCTGATCCAATGTCTACTGAGATTGGTCGTTTCAAACAACTAAATCCGAATGTAAGAGCCTATATATCTTATTCGCTTCTGTTTTAAAATATCGATGTACAAACTTTATGTTTAAGTACTATTGAGCTTGGGCTAGTTTCCGAGCTAAGAAGTATTTCAATTCTTTAAATGAAGTTTGCGAGCTTGAAGTAAACACCAATACCATTGTATTTAACCAGTCGTCGAACAACATAACAAAACTACCGCCAGTCGCCTGCACTTGTACTTGATTGGAAATGTCGGCTACACAATTTCTATGCAGTCACGAACATTAGCTGTTTGTAGCTTTCGTCGCACAAACATATATATATATATATAGACGATACAATTAAATAAAAATTGATTGTGCGGGTGGTGGTATGCAAGACTACTAGAGGTGAGAGCCGCAAATCTAATAATGCGGTTTGATCCTCGCTAGTCAGTTTGCCGTCGTACTCTGATGATGATCATGGAAGGTCGAAACGGGTCAGTGCGCGTGACTGGTGGTAGTTTTGTTATGTTGTTCAACAACTGGTTAAATACAATGGGATTGGTGTTTACTTCAAGCTCGCAACCTTGATTTAAAGAATTGTTACCACCATCCTCGCAATCAATTATTGTTTAAAGTATTTAAATTACCGAAACCTGAACTTATTTAAAGTTCTTCGTATAAAAACAGCTATCATCTCTAACATTCACAAAAGGATAGATTTTTCAAAATGATTACGAGAACTAAGATATAACGCAGGAAGTTCAATGTGCATATTATCACAATGATTATTCTTTGATACAAGTGGAGATGAACCGTTGTTGAATGATTAAAATCATCGCAATAATCGACTGAAAATATAATATATATATATATATATATATATATATATATATATCCATGTACTGAATGTCAATTTTAAACTAAATATACTGACGTTTTTAATGCGAGTGTTTTAAACTAATCATCCAAAATTTTCACATGGCAAAGGTTAAATAAATTTTGTATGATAAAATAAACAATTCTTTCTTGTTTCTTTCTCAGTTGCCTACAAATGACGTGTTTTTACCTTTTTAAAATAAGCCAAACTGAAGATTGAAACTGAACGCAAATATGAAATAGGAAACCTTTGTTCATTTAAATGCATTTATTTCAATTCAGGCTCAACGCCATACATGCTTCTCTTTTATGCAAAAATTGAACTGCTTTGTTTGTGGCGGAGAACTATTATATATAAAATTATGCATTAGGTGTTGCGCACCTAGTAACAAATTAGTTGAAATATGACCAGAACGATAAACCAAAGACAGCATGAACAGAAAGCATAATCTCGTGCACATTCGTTTCGTGCTTACTGGCGACTCCTCAGTAGGAGCGGGTATTAAGCCCTTTACCCACTGCATATTTGATTGAGAAATGTGGGAAAATAGGAAGCTACAATCTCCTGTTTTCTCACATTCCTCACACAAATATATAGTGAATAAAGGACGTAATACCGGCTCCTACTGATGAGTCACCAGTAAGCACGAAACGAGCGTGCACGAGATTATACTTTACGACTACGTAATTGCATATATATATATATATATATATTATTTCTCCGCCACAAACAGTATCTAACTGTTATATACTTAATTGAATGATGTCATGATTACTGCGAAATGCGATAACTGATATCGATCAAGTCTAGAGTGCATGAATTTTCTGGAGTAACAGGTGTTCAGAAATAGTTTACCGCAGGTTTACACATTCGTATAGGAGATTTTAGTGTCCTATTTTCCCACATTCCTCACCCAAATATATAGTGAATCAACGATGTAATACCGTCTCCCACTGATTATTCGCCAGTATGCACGAAACGAATGTGCATGAGATTATACATACAGTTCCTGCTGTCTCTGGTTTATCCTTTTAGTCATATTTGAACTAATTTATTACTAGGTGCGCAATACCTAATACACAACTTCCATTTATTTAGGGCACTGTTTCCTAAGCGAATAGGAATAAATTGGAAGCTATTTCAAACGCACATATAATACAGCTAAACTGGGAATATTATATAAGTTAGTGCATTTGACTTATCAAAACTAAGGACAAATTAGTCGTTGAAGTCAACCTAAAATATTGTCTATCGATATAAATGCGTAAATTTTCGATTAACTTAAGTAGGTTGATTCCCAGACGATAAAAACTAGAGTGAATACACGTTGTATCATAAACACTTATGCCAAATAGAACGATGAATACATATTTAAAACATCGCACCATGTTTTTAAAGCATCTCACAAATATTCATCAGATATTTTTATAATCAAATTTACCAATTGACGAACAGAAATACGTTAGCAATAAATGTCACGCTGTGAATTAAACAATTGCGATTCCATTTGGGCTAGCACAAAATTCATTGAAATGTGTTGGGCCTGTTTGGAAGTTGATGCATGTACGTGGTTGGTTACTTTCCTTTTCTGCAACTTTCCTTTTTTTAAAAAAAACTATATATGGCGCACCTAGGAAAACATCATTTCTAATAAGACCTGAAGAATACAACATAGCTGGCACGAACAAATGGTTTAATAAGACGTAACATGCGTTTAGTGCTTATTCACGACTCATAAGTAGGCGCTGGTGGCAAGCCAAAAACCCATTATATGTTTGGTAACAAATTGTGGGACATTTGAATGACGCAATCTCCTGCACGCTTGCATATTAAAACAATTGTTGAGTCAGCTTCACAAATAATCTTGAGCAATGCGTTCATAACGTCAACTCACTAGATATATTATGTACCAGTCATGTAGTTCGTATCAACAACGTGACTTCAAAAATAAGCTCAATTTTACCTAAGTAAGGCTCACATCAATTCGTAATACCAGCCTCTAATTATAATCTGTTTTCGATCGACATCCTTTACGACATTCTCGTGTCAATCAGGATATAGCTCAATGAAACATATAACTGTTGCATATTCTTAGATGCGGAGGTCCTACATGCATGCTTTGCAATTACACATTCAGTCAGTTCGTGTGTTAGCAATGTAAATTACCAAAGATATTTTAAATTGCAGCATTGCATAATTGTAAAGCAGGTATGTACATCAAAGTTAAGAACGGGTCCATTTGTTTTCGCCAAATCAATACTTGATTGCAATATCTGGTTTTTTTGACAGTAAATTTATGAAAGCGTAGGAGATCAGTTTAGACTAGATGCAGAGACTGTACAAAAACAAACAAGAAGCGTAAAATGCACATGCCAGGGCACGCACAGACGTGAACATACGAGTGTGGAAAACCAATTAATTAGTTAATACTCAGTTATTATTTAAAATGCTTTTGTATATTCTATTGCGTAGGCAGGTTATTGCAAGGATTTATTATCACAAACTGTAGGCGCTCTTCGTTTCTGGCCGTAAAAGCCAATTGTAAATCCGCCCGGTTTAGAGTATGATTTGAATAAAGCCGTGTCCGCAAGAATGGCCGATTGGTAAAGTATAGAATGCAGAAGAATTTTAAACTATACACTGCTTGCAAAGGAGAGAACCATTCTGCAACAGTTAAATGCACCATTTAAAAAAATCACACCCCTATCAAGACGGACTTCAAGGTTTTTACTAGAGCAAGAAATATAAGGGATTTGCGTTTTGTGAAAGTAGACAGTTACAACATCCATTTTCCGGAGTTTAATTTTAAAATATATAAATGAGTTCGAGAAAAACTAGTGAAATTTGTATGTAGTGGGCGTTTTTGCTTCTTATTTGTTATTGTATAATCTATGCATTTAATCTAGCTTATTTCATTTTCTTGTAAATTTATTCTACGAAGTAATAAATCTTGCAGAAGGATTAAGATCTGCTGAAAAGCAAATCGATTGTTTTGAATAGGTTTTATGAACATGTTTTATCCTAAAATGATGCTTGAATCCACAGGGTATTACTTAATTTACATTAAAAACACATACGCTCTTATGTATTAGGCATTGCGTAACTAGTAAAAAGTTACCTAAAATACGTACGGAAGGATATGTAAAAGTCAGTATGAACAAAAGGTGTACTTCTGTGTAGAAATACGTACTAAATCTTATTATTTAATTTAAAAAAATTATTTTAAAATATGTTTCGGTAAATTAAGAAGAAATATTTCTTTTATCTGAAAAAAATTAGTTACATCTTTTCTCATATATAGGTAATATTAACTTATATATTTATATAATTTCATCAAACATTTTAAAATATTTGGCTCATTTGCAATTCAAGATGTTGCGAATTTGTATAGTATTTACACATACATAAAAAATACGTATTTTGCTTTCAACGATTATGATGATTTGATGTAAATGATGTTGTGTACACACCAAATATATACAAATATATATGAAAATAACTTTTTTATAACTTAAGATAAATTATTAACCAAATACAATCCACTTTCTGTAGCAGGGCTTCGATCTTATTGAATAGCTCTTCAGAATTAGTCTAAACGGTTGTAGGCAAGAAAGAAGAAAAATTAATTTAGATTTGTAAAGCTCATTCTTATTCAAAACGAATCTCGTATTAAACGCACTATATGCAAGTGATTATGAGTTGTGAATAAAGTAGCCAATGAACACTAGGCCTATATGAACCAATCCGCAGTCTTGTGGAACTGTAATATTTGGTATATTAATAGATATTTAAATTATATATATAAATATATATTCTTTATTTTATAAATTGTCTTCGAATAATACACAGCATAATTATTATTAGGAAGAAAAACACATTAATAACAAGGTGAATAATGGCCATTTATTTTGAGACTAATAAACATCACTTAACAAGCTTTCGTTTATGTACATCCTGGGTTTTAATATGATTATTTGGGCGGCAACTAGTTTGACTCCGATGTACTTCTATTTATTGTTTAGGCTGATTATTAAGTGTACAGGCGCATGTCCCCTTGGTAACAGCGCAGGGTGTGCGGATTGCACCCTGTTAACACTGGTTGTGCTATCGTATGTGCAGCTGCTTTTTATTAAATAAATAAATAAATAATGAATATATATATATATATATATATATATATATATATATATATATATATATATACTCAGATTCCATCATGATAATTTAATTCGATGTCGTTTCCCTAGGCGGTATAATATTTGTTTTATAATTCGAGATCCGACCTCACTAGTTTTAACTGTAAATTAAAAGCTACGTCCAGTGTCACCAGGGCGTGGTGGATTTCCGACCGGCAATCGGATCTCCTATAAAATACCACATGAGCCCGACGACGGCACCATGACTCGGCGTGTGTTCCCCGCCACAAAAGGGTTCAACAGCCACAGGATTACATGGACTCCTGGACAGTACCCCGTACTTCCGAATGGCGAATGAGCTCTCAACAGCCACCGGCAACCATGCAACTTACTGCTGCCTTGCAGACTGCGCTTGGATGTGCAAAGGCTAGAGGTGCGTCCTCGATCAAAAAGCCGAGTGGTGAGGGGACACCACTTGTACCAAATTCCCAAGAAACTCCATGAAATGGAGCCGGCTTATCCTCCAAAAGGAGTCAGCCGCAGTAAAGTGTAGTAAGTCCTCAGTGATCCACCAGAAGCGTAAAATACTAGAAACATATGTCTATATTAATTAAAATATTGCGTGGCTGGTTAGATTCGATTTGTGGGAGGATGTTACAATGCCCAATGTAAGGGAGAGGTAAAATCTAATTTCATTTACATTGTTGCACTTACTAATGATGTTCAGCCTACCGCCTAACTAATCTCTCTAATTTGATTTCGTTAGCCTTTCACTGAACTTCGTGATTAAAGAAAGTGGAAAACTTTACACAAATACCAAGTTACTTTACCATGATGCTAATCGATAAACAATACCCAATTGTTAAAATTGTTTATCTGAAAGAGATGATAAGATTGAAGTTATAGTGAATTCAATTTCTGTTAAACTATGAAACAATAATTGATTGCGCGAGTGGTGGTAACAATTATTTAAATAAAGTTTGCGAGCTTGAAGTTGAACTATATTGGACTGTTCGATTTTACAGAGCTTAGCCATTCAATTTTTGCTTGACAGGTGTTTAGTTGCATAAAATAGAATCCGCTTTGTGTTAGGCATCTAAGAAGTCACTGCTTTAGTAAATTTATGAGAATATATTTTTGTTGGTGCATCCTCTTTTAATAGGCATACCGACGTATATTGTCTTTCATTTTGGCACAAATTCATTACTTTTTATAGTATTTTATACTTCGTGTTTACTTCAACAAAACTTTTGGACTAAACGTTTACAAATTAAATTTGTATTAAACACTGCCAGAATTGGAATCGTTCGTAGCAGGTTTTCTTTATTCTTCAGGATAAATTTCCTTTCACATTATGGGAAATTAAGATGGCGCTGTGGTAAGCGTCGAGACCATGTATGCTTTCGGTATAGATTTTCCTTTTTAGTTTATCCTCTTTCTGTTCCAATTTCAGTACGTTAAGAAAAAGCAATTCCATAGACTGCGAGGTTTAGTGGCAGCAAGCAAACATGACAATTGTTAATACAACTTTTTTTACGATTTTAAATTATAATCAACATATTCCAGATAACTGTGGGAATATGTTAAAACATGTGGCTAGTCGACTGCAAATATTTTTTAACTGTTTATCTGAAAAAGATTTTATATTTGAAGTTTTCGCGAATTCAGTTTCTTTGAAAGTATTAGGTTTGACATACCTAGCAACAAGGTAGTTCAAATGCGGCCGATTTACAAAAGATTAGTTTGCCCAATCCTACATTAAAAATAATTCAATTGTCATTCTTAATATTCTTTTGCAAGCATAAATCTTTAATTGCTCAATATTTATCATGGGCGAATCTATTATGATAATTAAATATTTTTAATAAAACTATAATATTACACTATTTTAGTTGCACTATAGCGTGGAGGTTGTGGAAAAACTTCGTCAGCTTCACAACACAGTCTGGCAGAGAATGACATCTGTTTCAGTTGACGAGAAGCAAACGTTGTCAGTGAATCAAAACGAAGCAGATTCCATTGCATGGGACGGTTCAGTGCTTGCTGTCAAAAGGGTTGGTTATAGAAAATTGGAAAATTATACTTTGGTCAGGAGATATGGTTGATTTAATCAATTATTTCATCGCAACCCGTGGAAAGTTCAAAATTTTTCCATGGACATTGATCAGTTTCGTTAGCAGACGACAGCAGATTTCACCAAAATCCGGACAAAAAGAATGGTTATTTTAATGCAAAAGCACAAATTAACGTATTGACGTCCAAAGGTAAACTGTTGCTTGTGGTTACTGTTAGAAATCAGGCCGACAGTGTTAGCACTACTGGTCATAAGGGAAACTCACATCACGTTGTTCCTCAAAATAATGTCATCATCGGTAGTCTGCCTCGCACGTGTGCTCAGTCCCACTATCTTATCACACCAATGTGTCTGTTACGCTGCTTTTCGTTAGGATTTTCAAAAATTAAATTTTATTGACCGTGAAATAACGCCATCACAATTGCATCCACCAGTTTTAGCTTAGATTTGTCACAAGCCTTACGCGTTTTCTCTGTCCAGCGGACGGAAATCTTGCTATTAGTTAACTGTGACAACGGCTGGTGCGTCAGAGCTACGTCGGAAAAATAGGGTCTGTAGTATCGCTGCATTAATTTTGTTGTTGAAAGAATGAGGCTATCCTGTACCGGCTTGAAATTAGGGCCGAAAGGCCGACAGTCCTTCGCGTAAATGACATGACAAAGAAATCGCGCTTATTCGCCGAATTTTATCTTGTCGCGGCTAATGTGTAAATACCGTTGCTTCATTCTGCATGATAATGTATGTGCACTTGCGTTGTATTCTGTTCTATAGGACGTATAAAAAAATAATATCTTTCAGGTGAGTTTCAATAACGAACATGTCTGCGTTATTTATTCCACAATGGGCTAGATTTCTTTTTGGACATTCCTAAGACAAAATGGCGCACGTGTGAATTAGTAATTTCCATATGGCACCTGCACGGCTAGCTTCTATCGATCCATGCACCCCGATCGGTAATTATAATTTGTTATGCTGAAATCGATTTAACTGTCACTCCTTTTAGCACCTTAGAAACTTTATAGTGTAGTTTAATTCAAAGATATAAATTAACTCGTCGGGTAAATTAATCTACCACAGAGAGCACATAGATCGACTGTTCATGGTCATAGCGGACCCACAAAGTCGACATGCAGAAAGTAATTATATGTTTTAGCCTTTAAAGTAAAAGGGTGACCTTTTATCTTTTCTGTGGTTTAACATTGCACTACTGACATTTGCTTCACATATATTTTGCTATATCGGGCCAAAAAATATCAGGTTTATGTTTTGATGAAGTGCTCATAATGGATCGTTACATCGTATTCATCGAGCTCTCCAATAGCTCGATATATCCGTTTCTCTTCAATACCTATTGACCATCAATGATTTAGTGCTTTGTGATTGGCTATTACGATGCCAAATTATTTAAATTTTCGTAGTGTCAATTTTACTGATAATAGTCACTTTCTGGTAATGGTTTAATTTTGTTCCTCTTTCGTGGGAGTGTGAATTTCATGTGTTGCCGGGCGTTCTTTGGCTTGTAATGCTGTTCCTACGCCTTCGTTCCAGTCTTTCTGTCGAAACTTTCTACCAGTTGAAGTTTACTAGAACTTGTTTCAAATGTCAATTGTCTCCAAGACTCCTCTTCCCTCAAGAGTCATATGATTCTGATTGGGTGTAATGATGATCCTCTAGCGTAGACTGATGAAAACGAGCACCAATAGATTTCTGATTCTTAACAGCGCATCAGATAACAGTGTTCGTAAGATGGTGGACCCTTACGCCATCACAAAATACCCATTTTGTTGGAATAGAAAAAGGGATGTCTTTGTATTAGATAAACAAATGCTGAAAGAATTAGCAGAATACAAAGAAAGAACAGACAGAGGCACAATTGCGGATACGATTCAACAGTTGCTCTTTTAAATCATGCGCAATTACATCTGGTTTAAACTATTCCAGAGAAAAAAGTGTTGCACCTTTATTTCTTCTGATATTCAAAGCCTTTTTGCCTTTTTTGGCTTTTAAAAGCTTAATTTAGAACGTGATTTTTTTAATCATGATATAATTCAATTCTGCTGAGGTTTAGCGAAATGGAAATTCCTCTTTTAACGGTGTTAAATTAAAATTATTTTATTTTAAAATGCAATCATTAATTCTTATTATACATTTTTTAGAAAGAAGACGGTTGAATTAACAATTATTAATGATTGTACTATTTTAATTCAAGTGTAGTATTTAAAAGAATTGTTCATTAAAAATAG